>CAJDSM010004011.1:67-10829 GCA_903981925.1 Ostrea lurida
CCGGAAAAACCTGAGGCCCCGGTGTCACAGCCCGTGTGGCACGAAAAAGATCCCTCCCCTGCTCAAAGGCCGCTGCGTGCGAGCATAGGCCTAAATTGCAGCCTTCACCGCAATGGTGACGTCTCCATATGAGTGAATATTCTCGAGTGGGACGTAAAACAATAAATGAATATCAACCGTCTACTGTACCATAATTTTGACCTCCTGACCTTGACTGTTTAAGTTTGACCTACTTTCAAAACTTTAACATTGGGCCATAATTTTGAATGGCAAAGTGATTGGGACTTTCATATTACACATGTGAGTTCTTATGACAGCCCCTTCGACTGATATCAAAATTTTTGAACCTCCTGATCTTGACTTGAAAGTTTGACTTACTTTTCAAAACTTTAACATTGGCCCATAACTTTTGAATGGCAAGTGATTGGGAACTTTCATATTTCACAGTATGTGTTCCTTATGACAAGCCCTTTCGACTGGTGCAAAACATTTTTTTAACCTCCTGCCTTGACTATGACCTACTTTTCAAAAAACTTTAATCATTGCCATAAACTGTTTGATTGGTAAGTGAATAGATGTTTTTCATATTTCACATGCATAATCCTTTTTGGTCAAGCCCCTTTCACACTGGCAATGTGTGAATCGGGGGCATCAGGTGTTTCACAAACACTCTTGTTTATGTAGTAATGTACCAGTACACCTGCTTTATGGTGTGTATGTTCCAGTTGATTTAGCCTTACGCAAAGAGCAATGTCATCACACTAGTTCTAGCGATCGTATCGACCGCGGCAGTGATTTGTCCCGTACGCGAAGAACACCCTCCCGGTGCACGCTGGTGAAGCATATAAATTTTTATACGTATCAATTTTAAATAGGAAATATTTCGACACACTGTTGAAAATGTGATCTCGTTGTACGTTTTAAACGATGGCTTTCTGTACATGTTAACAGTTATTTGCCTCCTCGAATAAACATGATAATTTTGGCAAGTTTACTTCAGAAAAAGACTCATTTTTCGAATTTGTCCGGGAAAAATGTCATTAAAAGAAAAGAATCGAAAGAAAAAGACAAATTTCCTCTTTACCTAGAATGATAAAGCTTTCCACAAGCTATACAATAGCTCATGAATCATGAAATTGTGCTTCGTTTTTTAGATATTGATTGTTTTTCATGATAGGTAAGAATAAAATATGATCTGTCGTCCCGGATGGAAAATTGTTTACAATGATTTGTATACACGCGGAGAACTTTGCTGATCTATTACCTTCAGAGATTCTAGTAATATCAAAGTTAAAATAACTTCGTCCATAAAGTCAAATCAGTTTACCGTTTTTGTGATCAATATTTTTCACCAAGAAAGAGTAAAAGTGGAAGTAATGAGATCAATGTTATTTAACTTTGTCAATGATGGCTACATATTCGCAGTTACTCCCTTATACAATGGATGTACGGGATGCGCTTACATTGGCGGTCCTGGGATATTACCAATAGTGTAGAATAAGAACTTACAACACAACGATAACCTTCTTTTATATTGAATTGAGTTTTTAACAAGTTGTAATAAGAGTCGTCGTTTTTCGTGACTCCAACAATCAATGTCCAACCATTTTTTGAACCTTACCCACGACTATCTTTTGCCTCGAAGGCAGTTCGTTTCGTAAATGTGACAGAGATAACGGACAGGACCAACACCTATAAACTACGTATACCCTTCAATTGGGGGTAAAATATGAAATATGGTCTCCCAAATACACGTTACATAACATATAAAATGTCTTGATTCATTATTTGAAAGATTTTTTTTAACAAGAGTTGACGTCGCTGGCATTTTGCGCCCGGTAAGGGGTGGGTGGGGGGTGGTGTGGGTGGTTAATGATAAAGTGCCATAGTAGCATTATAAAAATAAAGAATGAATGGTCATTATTTACCGGCGGTGAACATGTGTGCTTCATTTGTCCGAAAATATGCTTTAGAAAAATTTTTTTTACAAACTGCTAAAGCAGTCGTATTGCTTCTTTCATGAATAAATTGCAGGTATTGATATAAATATATGCATTTTCTAGACCTTTGGTCGTTAATCTCTATATAAGATATGAAATACTCTAGCTTTTATTCAAAATCTAAACACCTATCAAATACTCAATTGATTTATTTTAAACAAAGATGAAATAGGGGGGGGTGCTATGGCACTAGACGTCACAATGACCTGAAACATACCCTCATACTTTATTAAATACGTTATACGATTACTTTCAACTACAATATATGTAAAATATAAAAACTAAAATGCAATGGCATATACAAGCTCGCGCATTGATGAATTTTACCGTCAAAATCTGGTGATTACCTGCTCACCCGAAAAATATAAGTCTTCTTAATAAAAATACAGAGAGTCACGACTGGTCTTTGTTTGTTCGCCAAACATATAGACTGGTCCCCTGGAACCAAGACAAACGTTTACTTTTATAGGTCGTTCGTGTATCGTGTGTACCGGTATTACAGAAAAGCGTAATCGTTGAGAGAAAATATCGATCTGTATCGGGGTATCGGTATATCGTCCACCCCTTACAATAAACTATAATATGGACGGCATCTCAGATCCCTAGAAGGTTGCCGAACTATTAGATTGAAATCAGATTAGATTACTGATACGGTCATTATTTACAATCAAACATGTGTAGAAAAGCTGGTGTCCTGGAAAGTAGATCAGACACCGTGCAAATCAAAACAGGGTGGGGGGGGGGGGGTGGACAAAGCACAAAGTAAATTTTTAAGTTAACTTAGATCTAATGGGGAATTTTCAGATGGAGGGTTGGTTTGTTACAGATGACGTCAGGGATTAACACGACAACACGGGAGGTTTAGATTTCTTGCTCTGAGACAAGTTATGTATGTATTTGTCCGTTTTCCTTTTCCACGTTTTAGTAACACACTATATTTCTAAACTTTGCGCCAATTCATTAGTCTATGCTTATAATCTGGAAACAATTCACACACATACATATAGAATTTAAGAACTAATCATGTATTATTATCATGAAACCGGAGAAATGTCTATTGAATTAAACATAAATCTATAGGAATTCACTGCGTAAAACATTTTATCTTAATAATTAACATTGAATCGAAGCCTAAGTCGGATGTTGGTATGAAATTTCTCTGTACTAGTGTTTTACAAAGACCTGCAATTTCATCGTGGCAGAGGTGTTAGCGAGGCAAAGGGCAGAGAATTGAGGGGGGGGGGGGAGAGACAAAAATACGACACAGACCCGCTTCTCTCGGGCTACATTTAACATTCACAGGAGTGGTAAGACCTCTCGTCTATTTTGATTGGAGTGCTGTTAACAATCAGGTCTCTGTTATTTAAAAATAATTAATCAAACACAAGATGTTTTACTTACTGATTTCGATGAAATCATGTTATCGTTACATTTCACGCTACACTTAATTCCTGTATGACTGTATTACGAGATGCTCGCATTCATTGGCTATTATAACATTAAATAGTTTGGTTTACAATGTCCGTTTCTGCTTTGTTCGGTATAAGGTTTCGTTTCGGTAGGTTTCATTCGCTTCGCTAAAGGTTGCGTTTCGATAGATTTCGTTTCGCACTTTAAGTACCCATCGCTGAAAACTGTATCAGTGGCGGATTCGGAATTTGTAAAGGGGGGGGGGGTGAAAGGCATGGGGTCTAGGTTCCAAAGCCTTGTGGTCCAGAGGGGCGAAGCCCCGGAAGCTGCAAATTCTTAGAATGAAAAATTTGGGTGGTTGTTGGTTTTTTTTATTTCAGGAAATGATTGTTGACACAACAAAAATTTCAATAAAAGAAAAAAAAATATTCAACAGGAAGGGGGGGGGGGGGCGGGGCAGCCGGCGTTGAATCCACTTCTGTGTATGGCCGGAATGCAATAAAATTCCAGATCCTTTGGGAGCAAAGCAAAAGCGTTATGCTCGTTAGGATCAACCTTTCTAAAATTTGATTACATGTTTTGATTTTTACTGTAGCAGTCAAAGATTTTGCAATGATATAACTCGTAGCTAATTTTTTCTGTAAGTTATTGAAGTCGAATATGTAGGGTCAGATTTCAGGTTTCTGGAGCATAAGTAATGAAGGATTTGACATTAAACATTGAAAAACACACACGAAAAAAAAAAAGCCCCCAAAAACAACACAAAACATCCCCCAGGTTATATTGTTTTCCAAAACGAGAATCAACTAAAAGCGGAAAATAAACCGTAGCATAATTTTCAAGAATCGGAAGGATGACTACGCGTGGTTAACATTCTTTTTTGTCATTAAATATTAGGTAATAATTCTGTCTCAATTTTTCTTGTATAAATTCATTTATTTGCACCGGACTGGCAGACCAGAGATTATAATCTAAGTACTTGCTTTCCGCAAAAAGAAGGATGAATTCTGGTATTTGTATCAAGTCTGTTTCTATTATTTCTACCTCAAATGAACAGATCAACTCCGCGATTGACAGATCATAGACTTCATCAAACTCCGGGTTCGATAGATGCATATTCGCGGACACAATCCTTATTTTTATCTTACCTAGTCATGAAAAAACATCAATATTAAAAAACGAAGCAAGTCTGTGATTACAGTGGAGCTATTGTTATATTCGCTTGGTGAATGCTTTTCATTCTAGGTACGAAGAATTTGTCTTTTCTTCGATTCTTTTCTTTTATGCAGTGATTTTTTTAAGGCCCATTTTGGGGTCCGAATTTCCGGGGCCGCTTTCCCCTCCCAAAAATTGCTAATTTTTTTCCCAATCCAGATGCCAATATATAAATTAGGAAAGGAGAAAGTATTTGAATAAAAAAATAATTGCGGTTGCGAGATGATATATCTAGAATTAAGAAGTATGGAATGATGATTAAGATTGAATTAATTGAAAATTAGAAGGGTAAAGAAAATAAGATGTGTGAAACTAAGGCAATATAGATGTTGTGATATCATTTTTGAAACTTATTTACGACAAAACCTCTTTCTTTCCCAGATTTTGACTGAAATACATCGAACGAATTTTTCCCAATTCCGAAAGCCGAACGGGACCCTTTGTAATATGTTAGAAAAACATTCTGTTATGGACATTTTTCCCGACTAAATTCTAAAAATGGGTAATTTTTCTGAAGTACCTGCAACAATTGTCAATGATTAAAATTAAGGGGCTAATAACTGTTAACATGACAGAATAGCCTGTTTAAAACTAACAAGATCAATTATCGAACATTTCGAAACTTTCTATTGAATAATGATACGTATAAAATAATGTTTACCACCAGCGTGCACCGAGGGGTGTCTCCCGACGTACCAGATCACTCCGCGGTCGATAAGATCGCTACACCTAGGTGGTCATGCGTATGAGACTGTTTAAAGCGACGCCAACTACTAACTTAAAAGTTGATGCTGCAGGGTTATAACGATTCTGTTTAAAGTCATCATTTCGCAAATTATACGGTCGCTATAATGACCTTGTTTGCGATTACAATTATCACTACTAAGTCATATGTTGGCTGATTTGTTTCATGCCCTTGTAGACTGTCATTTTCCTACTAGATTTGACAACGGTAATCCCGTTTCCTTATTTCGGACTAAGAGCTCACGGACGGGTGTGACCGGTCAGCAGAAGTATGCTTACTCCTCCATCTGCACCTGATCCGCCTTCGCTTCTTCTCGGAGGTCGTGTCTGCCTCTACACTCGTCTTTTGTTAGGTATGTAGTGGGACTATGTTACGTTTAACACAATTGTTTACTCGCCATTTCATATGGAGACGTCACCATTGCCGGTGAAGGGCGTTCACGGCCTTTGAGCATGGATGGATCTTGATCGTGACACACCTGCTATGATTAAGGACCTAAGTTTTTGCGGTCTCACCCTAAGGACCACCCCGTTTAGTCGCCTCTTATTTAATACGACAAGCTACGGGTACTACGAACCTATTCTAACTCGGATACCCACGGGGCCGTACACTTATATGTGCAGTAAAGTCTGATAATGTACAGGCACCTGAAGTATGGATACTACTTCCGCCATCCCATCTGATATTTTCTTGGGTGGCGATAATTTTTTTTCGAAATGTGTGGAATCCCGGTCTATCTCATTCCTATTTCGATAGTCTGACTTTTCTTTCATAGATCGGCCTTCAAAAGCATACAAATCAAGTCTTTAAAGGATTCATTGCACTCACCGATTCTGAACATAAAGCGAATATATTATATATATATATATATATATATATATATATATATATATATATATATATATATATATATATATATATATATATATATATATATATAAAGGGGGGGGGGTGTTAAGAAGAAATATGTAATTTTGTAGATGTCATTTGAACAATACGCAATTTCCGAGATATGCGCTCTTCCGTGAGGACACTATTGACCGCTTTGGTGGGTACAAGATTATAGACTAGTTAAGATACGCAAGCGTAAATTTCATTTATATCAGCCGATAGTATACACAATTTGACTGAATATACAATACATTAGAGATGAAATCAATATTTATTTCCTCTTCAACACGAGTGATACTTCTATCAAAATAAGACGAAGATTATAAATATTTGTGTGAGCTATTTTATTATGAAATATTCATAAACTTACTATAAATTCATGTTACCCTGGAGTTGGAGTAATATTGCACGACAGCTGGTACATTTAATCATCTTTTAGGCAATATATGAACACAGCAATAAACATTTGTGTCCACAGCTTGTGTACGGAAACGAGTTCAACAAAATGAATCGACAATTGACAAACTCGGAAATTTAAATTGAAGATCGTCATTCCACTCAGGGAATTCTGGGCTAACTCTCTTTTTGAAGATGCTTACCTTGAGAATCGGACCTTGTACGTTTTCACATCAAACGTGCTAAAAGTACTCCGTGTTTCTTAAAATGCAACCTGGCAGTAAATTACAAAGCAATCTACGTATGCCCGTCGAAGTATGTCATAATTAAGTAATATCTCATTTAAATACGGCAATCCTGGGGTTCCGTATATTTGCCAAACATGTGTTTAGCCCCGAGTTCAATGTGAAGAAGCTATGCCACATCAGAGACATATGTCTCTGGCCACATGAACGTGTATAATCCCACGAACATGTACAGTATATCTAACAAACACGTAAAATAAACAAAACCAACAACAACAAAATGCAAAGCCAATATATACCCACATGCTTGAATGCCGGGCTTGCATGTAGCGTAGGTACAGTAACGGAGAAAATTCGGGTGGAAACGCTTACCTTGAAAATGCAATTTTATAAATGCAATCATTCAAAACCATCCATTCTCGTACGTGTAGCAGCGACCTGAGACATAAGCATGCTTCCTCTCTCTACTGCTGCTGTATCTGACAAAAGTCGTGCTTGATTTACAGCTAACTGCATACACACGAAATTTTCCCTTACAATGTCAAAAATTCAATATTGATTGTAAATCCGTTCTATTATTTGAAATGAACCGGATATTGGAATCCGCATAACTAACTTTTCAGATCAACTGATTTTTCAACTCGTTTTTAATTCTTATCTTCTGACAACAGAATGTTGCTCACACTCGAGATACATGTTGTATCTACGGTAGTGTGACGTGTCATCAAATCGACCTCCCCCTCTCTCTTTCTTTCGAGCCGTGTATGTGTTGTAAACATGTTATATTTATACTTTTTTATGACATGGTCGAGCCTGACATTTCCCGGGGACTTCTTGTACTTTTTACATTGTTAGCAATGATATATCAGCAGGAGAATGAGACGTGAATTATATGATAACGATAAGTTTAAAATCTATTGATTTCAATCAAAATGCGCGCAAGTCATCAAAAAGGCTGCAAGATCAAAAGAAGTTATATTTTATATCTATAATGTACATTTCGGTTTTATTATTCAGTGTTCAAAGAATGTTAAATTCATAAAAATGCACACATTTTCTTTATTAGATCAAACAATCTAATTGCTGATGTACATTTGGACCAGAATGAAAACGCAAATGTCATGATATTTAAATGCAGCTGGAGGAAGCCGCAAAGATAAGTACTAGAGTCCAGTGGCGTAGCTTACATGTATGCTTGGATTGCCACGCATCCACATCATTTTTGTCCCCCCCTTTTTTTTTTTTACGGCATGCGGTCTTTTGAAGGAATGTTTTAAATCAAGCATGTGTAAGAATAATGTGTCCTCGGAATCAGTATAACATTCGGTCATGTTTCTTTCATGTAATTGATATTATAATGCTTTAATTAGTATTATATATAGACTTTTCACAGGCACTCCACATCATAATAATATTAATAAAAAACAAATATTATTGGTTAGTTCTTACGGGAATATTTATTTTTATTTTTGAAATATTTTAAAACTCAACGAGGACGGCGAGACTTTTTGGTTAAAATATCTAAGAGTTTCGGCTACGAAAGCATACATGATATGGATCGGACCAATCAGAGTTGATATAAAATTATTTTTTTAGTCGTTTTGACTTTCAAAGGATCGCGGTGATGGAGAAATTCTCTAATTCGAAATGATATCGCATACGTTGCACCAAACGTTATAGTTACCATCGATAACCAGAAATTCGCTTCCTTTCACACTTGTGAACAGAGTGGGATCTTTGGAGATTTCACAATGTATTATACCAATAATGTTTTATAAGTTTACGCATCAAAAACTTGGGACAATCACGCAAAAATGTCCTCCTTCGCATGTCCGCTATTTGCTATTATATTATTATATACCTTTATATTTCATTAAATTTTGCTTAATTATATGCGTTATAAATAAATTAATGGTTTTTAATGAACAGAAAAAAAATGAAAGTTTTAATCAAATGTTTGATTTCGGGATTTTGGAGTCACATTTTATCAATTTTGAATAAAATAGTTTTGCCCTACGCTACAAAATAGTTATGGGTCGAGCCTTCAATTCTCTGACGGAGAAAAAACCGCCAAAACATTTTTACTCTGGAAAACTGCGCTTCAATATATTCTAAATCTCCATAAAATCGTTTTCTTGAAAAAAAAAGTGGTGGGGTCACTCTGGGGGACCTTAGACGGTTCACCAGACCACTTTTCGGCTTAAGCATGCCACTTGAATAAGCCCCTGGCTACGCCACTGACATGGCATACTTTGTTGGTTTGATCTTCAAAAGAGCCATTTTTTTATGTATCCAATTATGATTAATTAAAGTGAGCATTTCGCAAATTCTATGGTGGTTATGATAATTCAATTTGCAAATACATGTATAACCCTTCGTAAAATTGAATATTGTTTGAAATATTTCTTGCCAACTATTTGGACGTTCTTTACATACGGGTTCTGAGTACGAATTACTGTGTTTACTTGAATAATAGATAGAAGGGGTTTATATACTTTACAGGAATATGAGATCGATCACCTTTTTCATAATGGCTAGATCCAACTATATGACGTCCAGTTTTCCATTAATGTCTTTGGCCTCCCTGATAATTTGCGTTAAAAGACCCGTATGTTCAAGGAGTCCCCAAATGTATGCCACTCCATTTTTATGCGCACCAATGCCTATGTACCTGTTGGATAACAATATAGGTGACCACCCTCTTTATAAAAAGAAACGTTTCCTTCAATTGATACAGATCTGTTAGAGTGTCTCTGAATTTGTCTCTTTTTCGCCAGCACTCTTTTTCTCTCGATCCTTAAGTGATGTTTCCATAAATATCGTGACAATCTCAGACAGTATTTGTAGGCGTAATGGTATTCCATTTGGCCCTGGTGATGATGCTGGTCTTAAGTCTAGCTTTCATGGTGTCAACTTCTATTAGATTTGGATCTGAACGATTGAGATCTTCATCTTTTCTTGCATCACTATATGCATTATCCTCAGATAAGTTCATGATTCTCTCTCTCTCTCTCTCTCTCTTCTCTCTCTCTTCTCTCTCTCTCTCTCTCTCTCTCTAAAATTGGAACATATTGGCTGTTATTCGTGCTCTTGCCCTTGCTAAATCCGTTCGTCCTCTTGTGATTCTCTCTTTTCTTTTAAAGATATTATGATCGCCCAAAACTCAACCAGAGACTCTTCCTTTTCTGGTGCTTTAAACCTTTGTGTCTGATGTCTCAATACTCGTCTCAAGATGGTAATATCTCTCTATCTTCTATTCATGATCTCATTCAGTCACAGCATGATGCCATCCTTATCTGCTATTGCAGATAGAGAATTTGACGGAACAGAAATGCTTCTTCTACACGTAGAGCCATTTGAAATTGTTCACACATTTTCTATTCTGTGCTTTTGACTACGAGAGAGAGGAGAGAGAGAGAGAGAGAAGAGGAGAGGAGAGAGAGAGAGAGAGAGAGAGAGATTTTCATTTTAAAAACCACGGGCTTGAAAAACTAGCAAACGCTGACGTTCCTTCGAGAATTTTTCACTCCTACTGAGACGTCACCAGCTGTTCATGAAGATCCATAATTTAGACATATAGGCTTGGTACTCAGTGCGAACGCTTGCAGCAACACAGGACCTCCGATTCTTTGGTCACATTGGAAAGACCCGTGATTCTCTGGCGTATGGCGAAAGAACAAGAACATACCCAGGTGATAACCAATTGCTTCTTCTTGTAATAATGTAGCCCTCTCCGATTTATTTTGGTGGTGCGCTACAATTCTTTGATTCTCTCCCGCAACATGTACAAGTTCGATCATTGAACTTCAAGTCGCGAGATTTTTTCTATAATTGACTGCATCAAAACGCATAATTTCTCC
>CAJDSM010004014.1:0-11431 GCA_903981925.1 Ostrea lurida
CAGAGCCAGACTTCCGCAGGGGGAAGTCTCAATCTAGAGCCATACTTCCTCAGGAGGGAGTCTCACTCCAAAGCCAGACTTTTGCAGGGGGAAGCCTCACTTTAGAGTCAGACTTTTGGGGGGAATGTCTCAATATGGGGGAAGGCTGGCTCTATAACACCGGTACATTGTGCCAAACGAAGAAGCGATGATAACGAACAGTGATTAATCTCCTAAATACCAGACAAAATACAAAACAACAAGAGTGGGGCAAATACGGACCCCTGGACACACCAGAGGTGATCCTTTAAAATACTCGTTCAATAGTGTTTCAACAAACAATTATTTATTGATAAAACGCATTACTAAGTGTCGACGTATCTCAGACGAGGATACATTGGTAGCTCCATACATCTAGTCTGACCGATGCAAATATTTATGACTGTAAATGATCGGCATGTGAAAAAGAAACATTGGCTGTTTTTTTATTCAGGTATCCGATATGTGATTTTGCAGAAGAATTCAATGATGCAACCCTTGGTTAGTATTACGTGTTCATTGCATTTTGAACAAATTGCATTTAATTTTTCATGTTTCATTCTGTTGTTTTCAGTCAATGTTCAGTAATAGGAGATGCACATTTTGTGTCTGCTAAGAAAAACTGCGAGTGCAAGAATTGCATAATTCAAATGGTGGATGGGTACCTTAAACTGCATGACGACCGATGAAATTCTAGTCACAAAGATCACCATAGAATCAAAATAATTACTGCTCCCATTGGTCAACACTGGGTAGATTGATTTTAGTGATCCAATGTGCATGTAATTGCTTAGACTTTCAATAGCACTGAACAGAGAACAAATAGGAATTTGAAAGTACATGGTGAGTTCAATTATATATTCTACACTCTATTTTCTCTAAACAATGGCTAGTGTAGTCATATATTCTATACTATACTGTCTGTATACAATGATGAATTTAGTTTTATATTCTATACCATATAATCTGTATAAAAAGGTGAATTTAGTTACAATTTATATTATACAGCATATATACAATGTTGGGTTTAATTAATTTATACAAAGCTATATTTTATAATGCAATGACTACATAAAATGGTGATTTTAATTACATATTTTACCGTACTCTCTCCGCAGGAAGTGAATTTACATCTTGTCGTGCCTCAAAAATAATTTGCTTGCACTGCATTGTCAGTCGTTCCTATCCCCTACATCTCTGTCAACTCCCGTTTTACAAAATTCTTGTAAATATTTCAAAGAATAGAAAAAGACTATTTGCGAGTGTTCCTTATTACAGTGTAAAATATTTAAAAAAATGATAATTATCAAATAACATTTTTTATTTCTGACTTATAACTTATTTTTTAAATCGTATGCTAGATCACTATTTTACGGAGTTTTCTAAAAAAAGTTTTTTTTAAAAAGTTATAAGGCAAAAACATTTAGTTGACGGAGATGCAAGGGAAAGAAAGACCGACAACTCTNTTTGGTTTAGTCAAAAGTAGAGAAAGAGGCTTGGTAGAGCACTTACTGGAGCCAGCGATGTATCTTTGTTTGTAAGGGTTTTTATTAGTTGACACAGATGCAAGGGAAAGAAAGACCGACAACTCTGTGCAAGGGGATGTTCAAAATAACTTTGCGTTACATATTTCCGATTTATAATTTACTAAGTATCATAATGTCCATTCAATCAATTTGAATTTCAAATCATCATCGTCGTCGAAGAAAACCACGTTTGCAGTTCCCAAAAAGCCAGTACATGTGAATTCAAATCAGTAAATACCCAGACATTAATTTAATCAGTGTGAGCGAGCTCGAAGACACAGATATATAATTATACCCCATTGCAAGGTTTATGGAGACAATTAGACGGTTTCCACTTCTCTGCTATGGGGTAAAAAATAAAACAAAAACAAACAAAGAAACAAATCCCAGAATAAAATGAAATATTATCATTGGAAGTGCATCCCTAATGAAGAGATATGAATGTTTAATTATTAGTGTTGTTGTAAATATAAAATGGCGAAGTAACAAAGTATCAAACGTAAACATAGTCCAAAAACACATACAAAATCGAGTGTAGGGCAACACGGACCTTCGACGAAAGCGAAGGCAGGATCAGGTGCCATGGAGGAGTAAGCATCCTCTGCTGACCGGTCACATTCGCCGTATTTTTTCATATCTTATTTTTGCAATCGAAGACAGTAACTTATTTTCGCGGTATTGTAACATAACAATTACGCTGATGTCGCCATCACATTGTATGGAATACATAGAAACTAAAGTATCGAAAGTGTGAAACGTCTTTTCCGTGTATCCATCACTACATTTTGGTGCCGTGACAAATCGGAATGAGTTCCAAGCTAAAATCAGTGAGAGTCGCACACAAAGGAGTGGCTACCAGACTGTTGAACCGTGTGAATGGAAATTCTGAATAATTATTACGAGAACATTAAATGAATGGACTTGTCACTATTAGAGACTTAATTCGAATAAAAGACTATTCTAAAGTTGGATGCTAAATTTCTTGAGGATATATCGGAAGATGAACACGAAGAAGAAATCTCAGAAGCTGACAAGTATGCATTTGATATTAAAATGAGAATTTTTAAACTATCTACAATTATCAACAATGCAAACAGCGCTTGTCCCCCACTCATACGCCCAACAGACCATAGTGCACCTTCGCAAAATATTCCGCTTACATCAGAGTTAAACCCGCATGCTACGGACTACGTATATCAACACATTTGACCATCGTTAGCGACACACAGGCCCGTCCCGCAAAATGTACTACTTATCCACAAGCTACTATGAGTATCTCAGAATCCGTGTGTAGAAACGCTAGCATTGGGTGTAACCGGTCAACACAGTCACCTGATCCTACCTTCGCTTTTGTCGGAGGTCCGTGTTGCCCTACACTCGATTTTGTATATGTTTTTAGATTATGATTACGTTTGACACGATGTTAACTTCGCCTTTTTGTATATACCACAGATTACCAAAGCTTAATTTAACATCGTTTGGCCGAAATAGGTTAGACTGGCAGCCGTTTTAGGATTCTTTTTCAGCCACTGTTCATGACAATTTGTCTTTGAACGATGTTCAAAAGTTTAATTATCTCAAATCCCAGCTATATGGAAAAGCAAGCCAATGTATCGCAGGTATACAAATAACCGATACAAATTATATTCAAGATCTACAAGTTTTCAAATGTAGATTTGGTCAGCCGCATAAAATTATAGAGGCATATATGCAAAATCTTATTAATCTACCAAGCCCCACGTCTGAATTTAGGGAGTTGAAAGATTTCTACGGTCGTATGCATAGATAAAATATCGTCAATATATCGAAATGTCGAACTAAAGGTCACTGCTAGATATTTCTTCTTTTCATGTAGAAGCTTTTGAATAAATTCTGCCTCATAAGAATATAAGATTGTTTCAGCTAATAAAGGAGCACAATTCGTACCCATTGGAAATCTAACAGACTGTTGGAAGACCTGATTGCCAAAAACTACAAAGATGTTGTCAATGAGGAACTCCAGCATCCAAGATGTAAACTGTATATGATGTCTTTGTAGATGCGTAACAAGTAAATGTATTATTTTTGCAATGTAAATTGAAAACTGGGTCTCCGTTATCCGTATTGAATCATTTGCACGTTGTCGGTTGTTAAGCCTTGATGCGAGTTATTGTACTTGTTACTTGGTAACCCGTCCAATGTTAGTTCGACTTTTGTATTTTCATTCGTGATTTGTCGATTTGTAATTCAACATTTGTAAGCTATTGCACCATCAAGACGAAAGAGGGCGTGCGCCTCGGTATTTTATGGGTTAAAAAATCTGGATGGGTTACATGTACCAAATAACAAGTACAGTAACTCGGTCATGGTCATCATTTATATGGCAATGATTTGGCTCTTCTTGTCTAATAAATAAGCCCCTTTCGTCTCTTTTTGATGTAGTATCGTATGACTGCATTACTTTCTTAACGAATTCAATATATTTTTGTTCTTCGAGTTTTGATCAAAATACCTCGCTTTGTAAAACGTTTGAATGATGACGATTACGTGTATTGTTTCCTCTCCTCCTTGATAAAAGAGTTGTACCTACACATTTCGTCTCCAAAGAAAACTATCCAAGTCCTAGATTACAAATATTGTTCCAGAGATGGAAATCTCCTATCCCACATGAGTGAATAATGAAGGATTGTTTTTCTCACATTTTTTTCACTGATTAGTGCATACAATCAGGAACTTTTAGGCGATTTAGAATGATCATTATCTTTATTTGAACTTTAAAGCAAAATCTCATTGGACAGTGAGCAAGAGCGTACCTTAAAGTGGTTTACAGTGTTTGTGTAAACTTAAAAGCTCAAGGCTGTCCACCAGGGGGCCATATCAAATTGAGATTTAAAGGAGACAATCTAAAACATTTTGCGGTCAACAGGGAATGCTTTCTCCTTCTAGGCACCTGATCCCGCCTCTGGTGTGTCCAGGTGTCTTTGTATTCTATATGGGACTTACGATATGTCTTTTCATTGCACAATTTTATGGTTGGAATGGATTTGTAATATAGTAAAAAAGATATAATGCACATTTCAAAGTCAATGCCAAATCTTTTCTAAGGTCTCGAAATATGCCAGATTTGTAATGTGATGCAGTACTTCTTAAACTGAGTGAGAAATCTTCTTTTATCAACATGTCAAAATAGCAATATTAATAAAAATAAATTCTGTGGAGAAAAAGTAGCTGACTATTTTGTATACACAATACGATTTCCAAAGCCCATAATGTCAGTTCGAAAAACACTAGAATAACCCCGAATTGATATCTGCACAATATATGTAGATATTATGTAAATGAAATTCCCATTTAATCATAAGTACAAAACAAGTAATTAATTTTCGGGAAATAAAAGTGAATTATACTCTTAATTATTTTATAATCATTTTCCCACTTCCCTTAATAAAGCATTGAAATACTTTGAAAAGTTGTATATACATTTGAACCTTTGATAATATTTCTGTACGTAAGTTACCCACCAATTTTTTTTATATAGATATAATATTTACAAACACCTGTAAACGCAGACTCCTGGAAAAAAGAAAGTAGCATCGATCGAACTGAGTCAAGCTATATAATTTCGGTATATTCTATAGACGAAATACTCAAATATGTAGAAATACATTTGGAAAAATCTTTTATTAGCCGAGAGCGACTGTAGCTCCAAATAAGATTTTAAATTGGAAGGTGGTCCAAAAATATTTTCATAAGGTCATTAACGTTAGCAAAAAGATATTGATGTAGATAACCAGGATCACACTATCAAAAACTTTAAATATCAAGATATTAAAGGCGGAGAGCATCCTTTTTTGAAAGAGAAAGGGGCACGTTCACTTCATAAAACTAAACACTTGGGTTGGGATTTGGCAACATACACTACCTTACGATAATAATAATTTCAAATTAAAAACAACAAAGAATCAAATACCACATGAAGTAAGTTAGCCCACTCCCTCGTTTTACAAGCCAGTATATACACGTTTTAAACTGATTGTTGGACACTTCTTTTGCAGATGATTAGGTAGGCATGCGGTTGTGTGCTTGTTTAAGGTTGTGCGTTTGGAATTTAAGCCTCAATTCTACGCCAGACAGCACTATTCTGTTTAGGACTTACGAGATTGGTCACTGTTCGTTATCTTTGCCTTTACAGCATCTAACCCAATGGTATCTTGTATTGGCAAATAGATTGTTATTACGACCAAGGAATTTGCGAGATGCTTACATTAAACGTGGCTACTACTACTCCTGCATCATCAACTTGCTTTTCGGTAGTCTTCCTCGATTTTATTAAACTCAAAACAAGTCCTTGTGTATTTTATCAAATTCTAAGGAGACAACCGTTTCCTGTCCACATTTCTTTAAATAGTGGTACCTCAGAAAGGCTACGAACACAGCAATTCTTTAAATCAACATGTAATGCTATATTTGTCGATCTTTTGTTAAATAGCTAACATTATTTAAAAAAATTACTTTCTTTGTAGAAAATGAGGTACCTCCAGGTGACCATTGTAAGAGTTTGTACTCTGATCTTCAAGTAAGCCTTGCCAGTGCCAACGTTAACGTGGCCGAGCTGATGAAGACGTACATCAATGTGTGCGGTCCGGGATACACGTGTTTTGATTGGTCAACTACTGTCCGCATGCCAAGTGACCAATGGAAATCCAAAATTTGTCCGAAGTGTTCATGCAAGAAGGACTGTTTTCAGAAACGAAACTGATGTCCAGATAAATATTTTACCAGACCGTACGCGGTATACAAGTCAATAATTATCAATTACCCAGGATCCTTCAAAGAACGGGAAGAAGTGCCAGATATGTACTCTGTGATCAATTCGCGTCCAGAAAATAGTGAATTGACCCATAAACGTGAATGTGAAAATGAAACCTCGCAAATTGCCATCTTAACCAGACCACCGGTAACATCTACAGCAACCAATTATTCTTTCTTTAATCGTGCATGTGCATATTGTCATGGAGAAAAGAAGGAAGATCTAATCAATTGGCAGATTATGGCTGATTATAATTGCATGTATAAAGGCACACTTTTCTATTTCTCTTCTTATGAAGAGATTTTGTCATATGCAATAAATACATCGTGTGTTTTATTGTATACACCACTGGATATATTGCTTGTCACGGAAAGGAAAAGTGACATCCCAGCTCCTCAAGACCTATGTAATGTTTCGGGAACTTGGAAGGAGGTAGACCACAACATTAAGAAAGGTTGCGAGAAGTCTTATGACCTCAACTAGAGATCATATAGCAATATATTTTGTGCGATGTGTAATCCAGATTGTTTACCCAAAAAAGATCGCCAAATCTCAGATCAGTTCAATGTGGGACCAGGACACGATCCCCCATTGATTACCAATTTATTCAGACTCAGATTCAAAGGAGTTGCTACTCAGTTTGGTGTACATGAAATGGTTAGTAATTTAATCGTATCTATTGTCATTAGTACATATATTATAAAAAGCCTTGTCGTTAACATTTACGACAATAATTATAAAATACTTTTTTTTCGGTCAACAGGGGATGCTTACTCCTCCTAGGCACCTGATCCCACCTCTGGTTTGTCCAGGGGTCCGTGATTGCCCAGCTCTTGTTTTTGTATTCTATTTAGGATTTACGATATTGATCACTGTTCGTTATCCTTGCCTTTACATGCACCCATCTAAAGATATTATTAAATATCAAGTAGGTGCACAAAATACTACCAAATGGTTATACACAATTTCGGATTATTTAGAAATCGACATAAGATTGAATATAAAATGGCGAAGTAAACCATGTGGTAATCGTACTCATAGTCCCAAAACATCAATACAAAATCAAGTGTAGGGCAACATGGACCTCCGACAAAAGCGAAGGCAGGATCAGGTGCCATGGAGGAGTAAGCATCCTCTACTGACCGCTCACACCCGCCGTGAGCCCGAAGTCGAAACAAAGTAAACGGGGTTACCCGTCGTCAAATCTAGTACGGAAATGACAGTCTAACAAAGGGTATGAAACAAATCAGTCAACATATGACTAAGTGATAATTTGTAATCGCAAACAAGGTCATTATAGCGATTGCAGAATTTGCCAAATATTGACTTCAAACGAGATTCGTTATAACCCTGCAACATGAACTTTTTGGTTGTAGTTGGCCTCGCTTTAATAAAGTCCTCATAAGCATGATATGCCTTTGCGTATCGAATCAATGGATTCGCGATCTTGATCGCTTTTCGTGAAACTGATAACTCACATTTCAAACAACTAGTCGGTGTCAAATGTCAGCAAAGGATGCTTACTCCTCCTTGGCACCTGATCCTGCTTTCGCTTTTGTGGGAAGTCCGTATATTTTCTTGGATTATAATTACGATTTGTTAAATCATGATGGGATGTGATCACGAATAGGTGCGATGAATAATCTGGGGGGGGGGGGGGTTACACGAAAGAGGAGGTACCAACTATTATTGAAGATGAAACAGTAGTATGGCTTTCCAATACATTTATTGTTGCGAAATAAGACTTGAAAAAATATTGACATACAATTATATCAGCTAAAATGTAACGAATTACTAGTATAGTAGATTTTTGTTATTAGGAATAAGTACGACAGACAATTAGAACGGCCGTCGAGTTTAGAAAGAGAAAGTATTGACGGTATTGCTAGAAAAATTATGGCGTCGTAACACATCTATTGTCGGCTCGTTAAACAAAATTGAAAACAAATATTACACGCATAAATTTAATCCATAATGTGTTTTGATTAGGATTAGGTACGAGAAAGAGCTGAATGACCAGATTGGTTGTGCAGACCGTGCGTTATGGACGAGTCGCACAGACAATCAATCGTTTGATTTTAATCAAAGAAATTCTTAATAATTTTACATAAAACTTTATTCCTAATTTTTGCAATTATCTCTTTATTTAACTTCAACATATTTGACTTATGGTAACGCCGAGGTAATACATGTAGCACAACCCGGGTTAAGATCCCGTGTTATCAGGGCGATATAATAAGGCTCTCTCGCTTCCCTCCGGCAAATCACACCTGCATAAGATTGGCTCCGCCCTCACCTAAATTTACCTGACGTAAACCGGTGGTAGACAATCTCGGGCTTTAACTTCGCTTATTTGTATGTTATTTTCATCCCAAATATATGATCTTTCAACATTTTCACTAAACAAGTAATAGAAAATGCCATTAATTTTTCAGGTACTGTAAAAGTGGTTATTTAGCGTGGGGGAAATTTACACTAATCTACGCGGTCACATAATGAGCGCGTAAATTTCCCCACGCGTATATATATATTATTACTACAGTAACTTGATCCGAAGAGTCGGATCACGTCGATTTGACAGGCGCGTATCATCAGATCACACGAGACGCGAGCGTCGAGTTTGATCTGATGATCGCGCCTGTCAACGAGACGTATTCCAACTCTTCGATCAAATTACTGTGTAATGATAAATTTAATTATATACCCCCTCACTATCTATAAAAGAGACGTTTATAAGATAAATGTGTTCCAAATTATCAAAATACACAAACATACCATGGAATTATTTGTTGTGTACACGCGTTTTGTTTATGACGCAGTCGACATTCTCCACAAAACGTTGCGTTGTTGCATTGTGACGTCGTCAGTTTCAAGAGAATACTGATACGGAATCGGAAAAGACAGTGTGGTGATCCGGAAAGTCGGATCACACTCTAGGAAGTTTACAGTATCAACACTCGGATCATTGATGGGTATATAATAAATATAATATCATATATGCTATTATATATTATTCAGTTATCGCGTATTTTTCCCCCACGCGTAATATTGGGCAATAGGAAAAAGCGTCTTAACCCCAGCGTAAATAACCACTTTTACAGTAGTTGATAAATCTTAACATGGAGTACGTTTTCCCTTTCAGGTAGACGGCAGTGACAGATCCTGCTATCCCGGTAGGTCGGTCGTCGGTGACAAGTGCGTTTTATTCTTCCAAACTGCGGCGAAAACAACATGCACACTTAACTTTGAAGTTGACGTTAATATCACATTGATTGAAAACAGTTTTATTAGCAATCTTACCACAAAGCTCCGTAATGCCAAATATCATATACAAAACCAACTCGACAACATATTTTCCAACAGAATTAAGGAATTCTTTGTTCTTCCCTTGGTCAAATCTGCCGTTTTTGGAACAGTGGTCTGGGAACTTGCAGCTCAAAGCCGTAGTATATATCAAGGTGCAATCAATTAGAATGATCAATCGTTCCTCAGTGGAGGATGCTCTGTTTGCCTTTCCGTCTGGATTTTGATCTTTTATTGACAGCAGGCGATGTAACAAGTCTACACAACTCCACCTCACATTACAGAAGAAGTAGTCAACCTTAGCCTCCCATACGTTAACTATATCCGTTCTCTGAAGAAGTCATTTCTGCAAACACCATTAACAAACAACCACGTTGGCCCCTTGCTTTTTTGTAAACAAAATGTCTACAAAAAGAGCGACTTCATAATTGATTACAACGCTATTGAATTGGTTTCGAAGGATTCTAATCAGCGTTTTAAGATAGGTCAATTTGTAATTTCTTTAAAGGAAGATATACATATTTGTCAGGATTATGTTCGACAAAGAAAGGCTTCTTCATCTACAGGCGATTTGCCTCTTCGGATAGTCACTTTAGTTTGTACAGGAACAAGCTTGATTTGTCTAGTTTTGACTTTCATAATGTACACATTGCGCACTATCTCGGGATTAAATATGATGAGTTTAGTGTTCTCTTTGTTTTGTGCACAGCTTTTATTTATCTTTTCGGATAACACGGACAACCACATTCCATGTAAAGTAGTTGGGATTCTTCTCCACTATTTCTGGTTATGTGCCTGTTGTTGTTTGTTGGTCTGTTGTTTTCACATGTTTAAAGTGTTTAATGCTCGGAAGATCCAATACGTTTTATAGGTATGCCTTGTTTTCCTACTTTTGCCGCTTAACGTATTGTTGGAATAAACGTTTTAGTGATGTTCGGAGTCACTAAAACGCTTGGTTATTGTCAAAATATATGTTTTGTAGAAAATGTAATTTCAAATATCATAGCATTTTTCATTCCGCTCATTGTTACATGTTCTTGTAATTGCTTCTTTTTCTTCAAAACTGTTAGAGGAATAACAGCATCAAGTAGAAAACGAGAAGATAAAGGTAGAGAGGTTAAGGCGTTTGCTACGCTGTTCTCTATAACGGGACTGGTGTGGATCGTTCAGATTATTGATGCCTTTGTCAGATGGACTGTACTGTCCTACTTAGGAATCATCTTAGTTTGTCTGCAAGGATGTTTTATTTTCTTCAGTTTTTGCTGTTCAAAAAGGGTCAGAAGTTTGTGGAAAGAACGTAACAGATCAACCCCACGTCAAATAAATCTTTATACAATTCCTATGGAAGAAAGGAAAAGACCTTAAACAAAAACCACCGAAAAAGTAACTGATATACCACAAAATGAAACTGCTGGAAAATAATCATGTGCACACAGAACGCTATTTCTATATGTAATTGAAAACATTGTACTGAAAATGGATGTACACATAATTAAGCTAACATTGTTAATAGCACATTGCTGTTGTGAAGGTCAATGAGATTTCAATTTTATGCAATTAGATAAAATGCAGTGTGGTATCTTGCTGTGATTGATTTGCTTTTGAAGTACACATTTCGAGTATATTACATTAATAATTATGTGCTTTTTGGAATAAAAGATTTGCTTCCATGTGTGTCCGTTACAAATATGTATTTAATCATTTTAGGTCAGAGGTTTGTTAATACAGGTTGATGATCCTGGTTGCACATCCGAAATTGCGCTAAAAATGCTTATCCGAATTTTACCGTTTTTCC
>CAJDSM010004015.1:0-11946 GCA_903981925.1 Ostrea lurida
TCTCTCTCTCTCTCTCTCTCTCTCGTTCAATCGATACACAGGTTTGGATGCAAGGTGATTGTAAATAGTTGTTTGATTCTCAACGAGACACAAGTTTTGAAAGGTGAATTTCTCTTTGGTTTATATACCGTATATTCCGATATTGTATGTAATCATATGTACATTTTGAATCCGTGTTGCCCTACACTCGATTTTGTGTATTTTTTTTTTTTTGGGGATTATGATTACGTTTGACACAATGTTAACTTCTCCTTTTTGTATCTACAATATTGTAATATCATAACAGATGTTCAGTGTCCTTAACTAACCACATGCATGATCAGATTCCTGATTTCTGTAAAATGCACATGCATTCAATATAAGAAATATTTTCCACTCTGGACATCTCTCCTAATTGAAAACGCACTCGCTGCCACGGGACCAGTGTGACAGTCTGTATAGTGGAGTGACAAAGTGTTCTGTCGAGATACAAATGAAGTTTCTTATTTTGTTTCTTGGATTTAGGCATTAAGAACATGCTTGGGTTTCTTATAGATGATATTTATGTAGTATTTGGAGACCATATCTTCCAACAATCTGTTGGCATTCCTATGGGCACAAATTGTGCCCCCTTATTTTTATATTCATACAAAGCAGAATATGTTCAAAAACTGTTACGGGATAAAAACAAAAAACTTGCAGTGTCCTTCAACCTTACATAAAGGTATATAGACGATGTCTTATCAATTAACAGTCAAGATTTTCACAATTATGTCCATTTAATATATCCTGACGAACTCGAAATCAACGACACCACAGAATCTGATATATCTGCTTTATATTTGGATATTTTACTTAATATTGACTTTGCAATCGTCGACGTTCCTTTTCTATGTAGTAATGTACCACTATCACGTGCTTATGGTGTGCATTTCTCTCAGTTGATTCAACAGGCAAGGGCATGCCATGCGTATGATGATTTTTTGAAGCGAGGCCAACTACTAACCAAAAATTTGATGTTGCAGGGTTGTAACGAATCTCGTCGAAAGTCCTCATTTCGCGAATTCTACGTGCTTATGGTGTGCATTTCTCTCAGTTGATTCAACAGGCAAGGGCATGCCATGCGTATGATGATTTTTTGAAGCGAGGCCAACTACTAACCAAAAATTTGATGTTGCAGGGTTGTAACGAATATCCTCGAAAATCCTCATTTCGCGAATTCTACGTCGCTATTATAACCTTGTTTGCAATTACAAATGATCAAACTAAGTAAATGTGACTGATTTGTTTCACACCCTTTGTAGACTGTCATTTCGTACTAGATTTGACGGTGGGTAACCCGATTACTTTTGTTTCGACTACGGGCTCACGGCGCGAGTGACCGATCAGCAGAGGATGCTTACTCCTCCATGGCACCTTATCCCGCCTTTGCTTTTGTCGGAGGTCCCTGTTGCCCACACTCGATTTTGTATGTGTTTTGGGACTATGTTTACGTTAATACTTGTTTACTTCGCCATTTTATATTTATTAGAATAAAGTGAATCTAACATATGTATTTGGGAAGTGCACATCTCCGGTCCCGGTATAGTTTTCCGTATTTGGTACATTTTTGTCTGGCGAGCATGCTCTGTGCATTACAAATGCACCAGTATTTTGCAAGAACTGATTGCGAATAATGCGTATTTTATCTTCTTTGCTTATTCCATTCTATTAGTATGTAATTGCTAAATAATTCTGCGGCGATATTTTACATGTAACCGACATACTAGTTGCAAATACTTGCATGGTCATGCACGTATGCAAGAAAAGCTTTTTGCGCATTTTTAAATTTGTACTAGTATTCTATTGATATACAATAAGTATACTTTAATTTTGATCAATGCATGATGTTTTAAAACGTGATTTCATTTGTTTTTCATTCCCTATACATTACTATCGGAGGTGTTCACTGGTCGAGTTCAGCTAGAAAATCACTTTGGGGTTTATACAGGTGACGTGAAATCGGCTATCTGAAAGAAATATGGCGGATAAGATGAAAATGTGTTGGTATTTAAGATTTCATGTCAGCTTTAAAGGTGAGAGCAAGTTCCGCAACGCGATCTGAACATTTATGGATTGAATGTATGGTATTTCGATTGAAGTAATATTGTCATAAAGTTTGGGGATTTTTTGGTTGCCTTTTTTGATAAATTGGAAATCTTGAAGAGCTTTAGACATTTTTTTCGTCAGTTTTGAGAACTTGTTTATTCTGCGTTCAACTATAGTCCTGTACAGAATCAGTCATTGTAGCTCAAAGATACCGTATATTGTTTGGGTTGTATCTGAGACATTGTGAGTTCAAGCCATGATTTTGATATTACCTCATCAAATTTACCCATTATTGCTTCTTCAGCATTTAGAAGTGAGAATCACGGTGATATTACCTTAACGACAGAGGTCCTCAGTCGCGAAAGGTGTTTGCACGTTAAACAGCCCCCACTGCTACATGCAGCTATGCATAGGTCTAAATGTGGTATTTCACCTACAGTTAGTGATGTCTGAACAGATATCGAAGAATGAAATCCTTCATAACAAATCAAAATAAATCACCCCTCGTATACAATACAAATGATAAATGTTACAATACACACATACATTATACAACACAGTTGTAAAGTTACATAATACAAATTGAAAATTATATAATACAAATAGAAACTATAGAATACAAGTGAAAAATTTTATAATGGTATACAAATGGAAAATATAGAATACAAATGAAAAAATATACAATACAATGAAAATATTTTACAATGACAATTGAAAAATAAAAAAAAAAACAACAACCAAAAAAAAAAAAAAAACACAACAAAAAACGTTGCAACGTTTAACATGCCATATTATTACATAGATAGCCACTTCCATCCTGGCCCGGGTTGAACTCACTACCTGTGGAACCAAATCGCCTAGTAGCGTGTGACAAGCGCAATAGACCGCTCGACTATCTAGGCGAGTCAAGAAGCTTGCTTTCGATAACGATGGGATTCACGCCACGCTGTCAAACACTACACGGTCATTGAGAATGGAAATGGGATACAGTTATTGGCGTAAATTTAAGAGGATCTTACTCGATACACACTGCATTTCAGATATTTCATATAAAGCACAAATATTGCAATGAACTCCTCTAAGATAAACATTATTGCCCTTAGTGTAGAAATACTATTTAATATAAATCTATACAGCAACATAAATATATACATTAAATTATGTGAAGCTCGAACATGGTTTATCTCGAATACCCCGCTTATGTCGAAGTAGTTTCAAGGTCCCATGCCCTATTTCACCTAGTTTATCTCGAACCGAGGTAGATAAGTGAAACAAGGATACACATTTGCATGATCACTTTAATTTTGAAACACAATGTTAATTCGATGGGATGCTTATAGATATAAAAAGTCGAAAATGTTTGTCTGAAATTCCATAATATTAATTCATCAACTTGTATTGAACTATAAGAGGCGACAACGGGTTGTTGTTTATAATGTAAAACCCTAATCCTCTGTTAAAAAATGTTGAAGATCGATTTTGGATACCTCGAACCCCTGGATATATCGAAGTCCCCCCGACTTCGAGATATAGGTATTTTACTGTAATTTGAAATTAATATATAATTTAAACAAGTTATTAGAAGATGCAAAAACTAGTCCACACTTGAATTCTTCAACATCAGAATATAGGCGGAATGTTATGATTGTAGATGTTGCCCATCACAAGCTCTTTAAACCACCGCGGATTACAAATAGTAATCCTTTCGGATCTTGACGCCGGTTCCTTAAGCTGAAATTCACCAATAAACACATGAATAAAGGAATAGAAGACGTAAACATAAGCAACATTCTTCGTCAAAAATAGGGTTCAGTTCCTATTTATCAACCTACCTGTTCAAAAAAACACATAAACACATATATATAGAATGAACGGTATTTATTGTATTGGCTCTCTTGGCCGCGGTGATGTTGGGGGCTACCACAGAGCCGCCCCATCAACAAACAATCAATCAAATGTGACGGCCCCAAGTGGGCGAATTGAGCACTGGGTAAACGCAAGTGCCAAACCGTCTCATAAATATGCATTATGTTCTATATCACTAATCAATAGTAGTACGAATCAATAGGGAGTCTAACCACTCCAATGGTCCCTAAATCACACTACATTAATAGTCGACATCTATTCAATCATTCTCATACTAACACATAAGTGCTATTGTTCTTCCATTGACTGCCAAGTAGTGGTCTGCCACTCCTCCATTACGCTTGGAGTGCGCCGAAACGCAAAACGCCAGAGTATACCCGCCGACGTATATTACCGGCGTTGACGGGCCGACTCTACTATAACTTGAACACACGAACCTATAGTACGAAGCAGACATATAACTCCTTCTTCTCGATTATATTTAAGAATAGGTTTGATGAGTTGCGGTTGCATTTGTGAATATTGAACAAATGTATGAATATGGTGAGTTGAGTGTCAATCGTCGACCACCGCTTGCTTCAGAGAAAGCTTCCCTAGCCAGAAGAAGAAGACTTGATAATGTTAACAGAATTATTTACCGAGATCCTTACGCGGAATAGGCATATTCGGAATAAAAACAAGGCTCACCCCCTTCCTCCAAATAAAAAATTAAACCAGACAGGAAAACAGTTACTCTGGTGATTAAATGCGCACTTTATGCCATGATAAGCAATAAGAAATATGTCGAGATAATTTATCACCATTCTCGTGATTCAATTTATCACATAAATCACCTAGAAACAGATAATATAATAAGATATTATTAGACCACGGATCTTAATTTGTATTTAGCTCTTCTTTTTGGCCGCCTTAACTGGTTTGTTTCTGGGTTTAGACTCCGAGGTCTACCATGCGGAGCCGCCCTTCCTCGAAACAAACAATCAATCAAATGTCGGCGCCCCAAGTGTTCGGAAATTATTAGCGGCACATGGTTGGATAAACCACGCAAAGCCGCGTCAATTACCACCAATAAAATGCATCAATCAGAATAAATCAATTTGTTATACCCGAACATACTTGCTATTTTTAGTTCCTAACATAACTACACGATCTTACCATTACTATCAATTAACACAATTTCAAGAAGCAACTCATCCCACGAGCAAGAGCACCAGTTCAGCCAGGGAAGGCAGAAGCGACTCTCCATTGGCAGTTGGGTCAAGGTATGATCCAGAGGACAGCTCGGTTCGATCTTGGGCACTGGTTCCACAGACACCCTTTGACAAACGACGGAAGCTGACAATTGTCGGGGACTGCACACCGCCACCAATGGGATTGAACCCCACTCCCAGTGTGAATAACCGTTCAGGTTACGGCGGCAGTTACCTGACGTCAATGTTGTCGCTTTGAGTATCCAGGACTTCAGGCCACCCTTGTATCAAATGGCACTATAATACTAAAGGAAGTCTGTAATATACCCTCTCTTCCCCACAAGTAGGTAAGCTTTTTCCAGTGTCCCTCCGTTAATTATTTCCTACATACAAACACACAAAGTCTCCCGAAAGTTCCCCAAGCTTTTGTTTTACCTATATTAGTTGAGCAAATGTCAATCGACTCCATCCGAATGCTTCTAAGTTTAGAACCTCTGTGTCGACATTGCTTTCGACACTGTGCGGCGTGATGGTTATTATTACGGAACTATCGGTGCCAGTGGCGATCCATGTCTGAATGTCTTCAAATGGTTTTACGAACTTAGTATTCCACTCTCCCTTTGAAAAAATCACAATTCCGTTCGATCTCCTACACCTTACCCTGCTTTCTAATTCGTTTGTCTCGATTCTCGGATTCCATCCGCCTTTCACTCGCCCTCCGCTGCATTTATTACCGCCATACTTAAATCCTATTCGGCAAAGGAGCCCACTATCTTATTAGCTTCGAACAACTCCCGCTCTCGGAATTAAGTGGTTAGGTAATTTGCAGTAGTATAGGATACTGATTGCTGTGTACGCCAATAACATCATAAGTTTGGTGCTGGGAGCCGTTATGATTATGTTGTCATCCACAATGCCAGAACAACTATAAAAATAATTCCGCCGGATATTGCTTTGACCTGTTTTTAGGAATTGCTTGAATATGTATACGCTTGGCTACCAATTGAGATATATAACATGTATTATCCTCCGTATTCCTTCGCCACCCAGTTATCCTCTCGTTCGTGTGGAGTCACTATTAAAGGTCTTGGATCTCTCCCCTCTCTCTAGTTCTGGCAGTCCACTTGCCCTAGCCCTCTTTTTCATCTACCTTACTATAGGCAATAGACAACATTCCAAACAATCTCAGACTTATAAAAATTTGAAATATAAAAACTTTGGGTGAATGGTAGATGGTGCTATATAATTATGTACATTATATGCAGTTATGAATTTTTACTAGCCCACATGCAGCGGCATCGTACAAACCTAGGGGTAGGGGTGTTGCTCCATGTTGTGTCACGACATAAGAGAAATTCGCATCATATAATGTGACTTGAAGTGTTTAGCTCTCGACTATGATCTCTCGCCTTCATCTCCTTTGTCTCCTTCGTTGGGATATTGACTAAAGTAATTGCGTCGGTTTCTGTGTAGGCAAAGAGGGAGTAAGCGTCGCCAAATGCGGAAAGGTGGGGTTAATAATGTTTCATTACTGGATCATTTTATTATCAACCTTGTGTTTCTAAATGTGTGAATCTCCGTATTCGTGAGATTACAGCGGATCGAACGTAAAATATTGGATGTACTCCGAGTAAGAGGCAGACCATGCACATGCAAATAATAAGCGATACTCCGTCTATATCTGTGTGCGCCTAACCCCCAGGTAAACCGTACATAGGCCTGTACTGCGGCAAAGTTATCCCTTAAATATACATTAAGGTACCAGTAAGATAGCACGATTGTAGAGATTAAAGGACCAGTCTAGTTTAAGTGTTGCCTTCAATTATCTTATATACAATTTGAAAATCTGTATTAGATAGTATGTTAAGTCAGTTTGAAATTGCTCAACAGTGTCATATGTTGCTGCAAGAGCACGATGTCACTCGGAACCTGTGAGTAAGGACCTATACAATTGGAAGTTCCCGTTTGGACAAAGCTGACATTTTCCCTTATCTACAAGCAAAGCATTAAAAGCTAACGATAAATTCTGACTTTAAAAAGTGAGGACTCGTATGCACTTAAGTAGAAACAATACTACATGTAGTTTAGCATACTAAATTAAATTTCAAAATTCCAATTGTTGATGGTAATCGCTGATCTTGATCTTGGTAGTTTGTCTCGCTTCATACCCATGCAAACAATTTATCAGAGCTATAAATTGCATTAGTCGTGATCCTCGTATATCCAGTGGAGTTTCTAATAAAAAAATAATTAGCAGAAAATGTATGCTTTAGCGGGTAATTATTATTGCATATACCAATAGTATGGATAAAGTGGCCTCATTAAAATGTATTTATGTTGAGTATGCGTGTGTTTATTTAGTTGGCTCCTAGTGTTAGGATCCTTGTATTATACGAAAATGGATACAAGGCCTGAATACTCCAACCGATAATGCTTGTTGGTGTTTACTGACAATGACGTGTACAGCTTACGGTCATTTCACTTGACTATAAGCAGCCTTGGAATGAAGCTGGGATAAGGCGGAGGGTCTGTCGGGTCGGCCGTAGGCGCCAAGTCTGCTCAGCTTGAAATAACTGAACTAGTCCACTTGTTTTGCATGATTATAGATTCAGTCAATTTTTCAATGTGTTTCTCTCAGGGATTATGCCTCGAGCTTAAATCTCTCTCTGAATATCTTTGCAGTAGTTGTTATCACGATCTCCCTATGATATGCTTGGGCCTTCCTAGTACAAATGAAGACATAACCCGGTCTGATTTAGATCGATGGTTTGATTTAAGAATGTGCAACTTTGTGCCATACTCCACATGAATATGTCTATGTTCTGAACCTAACACACCATAACATATACCACGTAAACTCACAATGTTACCAATTCTAAAAAATGTGATGTCTCAAGATTGAAAGTGAAGACCCAATTTTCAGCGCATGGATATGGCCCATTACCCTGGATAGGGATAGAACACCCCGCAATTCCAAGCTAAATTCCTCAACCAGCACTGTCCAGTTGAAAGTGCAGATGTGTTCTGGCAGTCCTTTCCTCTCTGGGAAATACATGACGAACCCATTGAAACTCCTTCAAAAATACTTTAACTGATGCGTTTTTCATTCCTCTCTTCATTGTTGCGTTTATTCTTGATATACGTGATGACTCATTGACCAATCGTGACGGTTGCTACACAATCAGGATTAATGCCCTGCTTGCCGGGAATTTGCTTTTTCCAAAAACAAACCTCTTCCCAACTTGCCCCTACCAGCGCCTGAAGCTCACACCTACACTCTACATCTCTTCTTTTGCGCAGGCTCCCCCAAAGAAACAAGTCGCGAATAAGATCTCTCTCTTAAGCATTCATACCTTTTCCTCCGAATGTGTTATACTAATTTGATATTATGGAGGTGGCAAATCTCCAAACCAGGAAATGTTAGAGCATGTTGTGGGTATCATTGTTTTAATTTTTTGGAACAGTTTTATCGGCTGTTTCAAAGGCACATATCCTCACTATTTCTGTTAACACATAATAGATTGCAGAGATAGGGTGACAATAAGGAATGACAGTGGCTGGTACACACTGCCTGTCAGTAATAAAATCATCCAGAGTATGAGAATTGTATCAATACCTGATTTGCATATGAAAATGCCACTCTTTAGAATGAATGAGTAACATTTCAAAAGAAATTTTTGCAATATAGAAATATCGCACAAACCATATAGATGTAAAACACTTGTCAATATTTTATAAAACTTGCCATATCAATCTAGCAAGCCTAAGGATGTTTAACAAAAGTCAGCTGGGTTGACGCCGAATATTAACCGGAAACGAGCACTTTTGATAAATCTTACTTTAGCTATGCAAAGCCCCTACTGCCCAACAAGACTATATTGTTAATGTGAACTACGTGTACCAAAAGAGATATTTTACTTAACAAGAATGTTATGAACGGTTCAGTCTCTCCAAGTTTGACTACTACATGACGAGTGGGTGTAAAGAAGATGGCATGATCGATGCGGCCAACCAGCCATCCTGCCTTCTGAGACGACACTCATTGGTGGAGATATGTAAATATAGTAAATAGGCGGTAGGTTTTAAATAAGGTAATCCCTGCCATGCTCCACCTTGTAGCACTTACGTCATAGTATTTTTTTCTTTGCAAGACACTTCACTGCGTCATGCTCAGTTGCTGATATAAGTAATTCCCGACAAACTACCTTGAACCTCTGAAGGGTACCAGTGAAATACTGTAATTCTAAACCATTTGAATTAAACCATTGCTTAATGTAAACAACTAGGCTGAGATGTATTGGTTTGATTGTGTTGAGTAGTTAACACCTCAAACAAACTATCAGTCTATGTAAATTTAATGGTGGAATTGCTATGTGCTCCAAATAATAATCCAGACTGTTGTACAAAATTGAGTGAGCTATAAATTTGGTTTCTTGCGTGGGCTTCGAATAGGGTATGTGTGCACTATATCTTGTATGCTTCCTCCCTGGATGTTTCTGACTTCAGCTCGAATTGGTTACTTAGACTCTGGGAAGCTTTGATTCCCATATTAGATGGATGTCATGTTATAATGTCGCTACATTTAAGGCACAGTAACCTACTCCCAAAATTCTACATCTAGAATCTTATGCAGGCCTTCTGTAGTTTGATAGTCTTGAAAGGCATCTTATGTATTCTGATTTGACGTTGCATGTGGTCAAAAAGTGTGAGGATGATGTATGGGTTGATAGGATGGGTTTGATGTTTGTAATATGAGCCAAAGTTCTGTTGTCCATACTCCATCCCAGGTCCGGATAGGCCGGGCATTAGTTGCCAAATCGTAAAAACGAAAAATTGCTACCACTTATAAATTATGGCGCACCCGGTGAAAGTTAGTTGCTGGGCCGACGAGCCTCCTAACCATTCACATAGTGCATTATACTCTTTCAATTCAATTGCTGCTATCTCTCTGAGTGTAAGCAAGACAATTTATATATGACTTTAATAGTTATATAGTGAATTTGCATCTTTGTCCATGCGTTCTGACGCTATATTTCGTATACATTTTGCATTGGTAAGGTAATGTTGACCACAATTTTATGGACCCATCAAAAATTTGATATTGACCGGAGGATAGGGACGAAATAAAGGGAAGCCAGAGACCTAGAAATCAATCTAGATCCTTTCATAACCGAAACCATGACTACAGAAGTCTTAATACTTAAACCAGTCTCTGACCCATTCACTGTATCTGGAGACTTTTACGTTGACAGTTTTTCCAAACCATTGAAATTAACATAAGTATGGCCAGTGGTTGGCCCATCTGTAATTTAAGAATTTAATCATTAAAGTCACATAAGCCTAGTGACTCCATGTAATGATAATATTTCTGATCACGTGACACGAAAAGGCAATTTTAACCATGCTAGTCTACTGCTACAGCGGTGTAATAGGTGTACTATAAGATATTCCAGGTGTGCACATAGCTAGGGGACGGAGCTGTATAATCTGCTCTCTAGGTGGAGTATATATACGGTGTGTTTCTGAGTCTCTTGGCAGCGGCCGATGCCCCTTATGAGATGCTGTACGGTTGGCTCCCTTTCTAGTGGTTCAAAAGGGCGCGCCTCTGCTGGGTGGGCTAGCTGCCCGTGGCGTCGTCGTTTTCAGGATTGGGCGCTCTCTCCCCTGTGGTTTGCGGCGCGGTTATCTCTGCCGCATTATCTCCGTTCTGCGCCAATTTCTCCGCCTTCGAGTTGTTTCCTTTGTCGGTCCGAAGATCACACTCCCTCTCGTCTATGGCCTACGGCATTTTAAAAAAAACGTATTGACAAAATGTATGAAAATGATGCTGACTAGCCTAAAATATTGACGACACTACGCTAGTTACAGAAGAAAATTTTACTAGAGATGAAAGAAGATATATGCGGCGTAAATTGTATAACAAGCCCCCTATACGCGGTCCTACGTCGGAAGTAGAAATTCCTCGCGGAAGTGTTATATAACAAAAGACCACCCCCTTCCCCAAATCAAATCTAACATGATCTAGGAAACATTGTACGGAGAAGGAAATGCGGCATATTCCCAGACAAGCTAGAATATGCTATAATAATTTTGAATTCAAGTCTCCACCCTGCATTTCTTAAAAATATGCTTCCACGAATGCATCCAAACTTGTTAATTACAAGCAAACTCTGGATTGCCTAGGAGGTAAATCAGTCAATGACAAACAATAAATCCACTTTGATCCATGAGCATCGGTGTTCTTTAATCAAATACATCGTCTTTTAAACATTTATCCAGAATGTTTTTGCAGTTCGTTTTTAAAATAAATACACCAGTAGGACATTTACATACAAACCTAAAGTTCTTTTTTATGCATTATGTGGATATGCAAATGTACAGTACTGGCATTATGAATTTCGTTTTGTCAAAATATCTCAATGCCATTCCAAAAATTGATAAAAGACCATATCTCAAACATCTGTTTTCCAATTCGATTTTATATTTATGGATCAATTCTTAGTGTGGCATAATAGCGAGCGAAGCTTGCGTCGCGAAACGATGGAACGATTAGAAATGTGAGTTACGTGATTTACTTTCTATCAGCTGAAAAATTGTGAGTCCACGAGACTATGCAACCACAATGCGTCCGCAAAAATGTCGTATTCACCGCAGTATACATCATTAACAACTCCGTAAATAAGATAAATGAGGTGTTTGGAATATACCACAATGTTTTTAAATTCCAATCAAGCTTTCTCATACCTTAGTATGTTTGCTGTTGTTGACACATTATAAGAAATCAATACAGTAAATACGACGTCACAATGCAACTATTCACGTC
>CAJDSM010004017.1:0-29756 GCA_903981925.1 Ostrea lurida
GATACAGCTCATGTTAAAGTTTTTAAAAAGTCGGTGAAAGTCCAAAGTTTCAAAGTCACTAGCGTCAAAAGTTTTGGTACCAAAACAAAGGTTCATCATGAGGCATCTATACATGGAATATCAAAAGCCCTATTCCCTTTAGTTCAAAAGATAATAGCCCAGGTTAAAGTTTTTGAAAAAGTAGGTCAAAGTCCAATGTCACTAGGTCACAAAGTTTTGGTACCAAAACAAAAGGTCTCCATCATGAGGCACCTATATGTGAAATATCAAAGCTCTGTCCCCTTTGGTTCAAAAGATATAGCCCAGGTTAAAGTTTTTGTGACGCCGACGCTGACGCCGACACCGGGGTCCATGACAATCAGCTTCTCCGGACATTCGTCCCGGCGAGCTAAAAACAGGTCGAATGGTTTCGTCCCATGACATTCCTCATGTAATTGGGGGGAGGGATGGTATTGCTTCTGCAATACTCTTCGACTGTTTACTTTGCAGATGGAGACCGAGTTTGTAAAAATGTCCGGTGATCCTGGGGAGTGCATAGTGCACAAAGCTAAGGAGTGCGGGGCGGAACTGATCGTGACTGGCTGCCGAGGGCTGGGGACAATCCGCAGGACAATCATGGGAAGTGTCAGTGACTACATCATCCACCATTCAGATATACCAGTGTTCGTCTGTCGTCACTAAAGCGACATCTACCGGCAGTCCTGTGATATCGTGATCAGAAATTGCCAATAGGCAATATGTATTGACTCGAGAAATCGGAAACAATTGTTCATATAAATCATGTAATCTTTAACTAAGAATGCACTGATCTAGCAAGTATAGAAAAAGTTCACAGTTTACTCTCGTATTAGTTCAACTTGTATTAAAGTGTATGTTACCAAGAAATTGAATTTCTCTGTTGTGTGGGAGTGCATGCGAGACCACACTTCTTAACACTTCACGAAACATCAAATCATCTTTACCTTGGAAACCGAAAGTATGCAACATTGCCCACATCAATGAGATATATCGTCTCATTTGAATGAACTGCCTGCACTAACACTGAAATATCACTGTAAAGACAGTCTTCAATCACTTCAGACCTCTTGGTGATCCTGGTAGAAATAGGTCCCAGGTACCCCTTGCTTGTCGTAAGAGGCAACTAAATGGGGCGGTCCTTTGGATGAGGCCGCAAAAAACGAGGCCCCGTATCACAGCAGGTGTGGCACGATTAAGATCCCTCCCTGCTCAAAGGCCATGAGCGCCTAGCATAGGCCTAAATTTTGCAGCCCTTCACCGGAAATGGTGACGTCACAACGAGTGAAAGATTCTCAAGCGGGACGTAAAACAATATACAATTAATCACTTCAGAAATAGTTGTACATGTACATGTGCTCCGATTCTAATCCGTTGATTAGTTCTGAAGTTACCGGGCGTAATGGTCCATTCAATGGTCCATTCTATCCTGTGACCCAATGGTATAACTTTCCGAAAACACCATCTGCTGATGGGTACCCGTAATATTTAAAGGGACATAGACACGTTTAGAACTAAAAATGTTCCTATTTTATATTGCCAATTTTGATGTTTAAAATGCTTAATTAAGTTATTTCTAGTGGTCAGCAAAAACTTGAAAGTCAGTTGTTGAGTTACAAGTAAGATACAGCGCTCACAAATCTTCGCTACTGTAAGTTATGTTTACAAAAAGATTGCTCAGGTAGAAAATATCATTTTAAAATATATGAGATGTGAGACACACTAGACACTGTTTAATTGTGTTAATAATAAATTTTCTAATTTGAAAAAAAAAATTTGCTTTAAATGGAACGTTAGTGGCATATTCAATATATATGTAAGCATGGTCGGGCCTTGTTACTAACAAAGAAGTGTTGTACTCACTTGGAAGTCAACAGATGACGTTAAACATTTTCCTGACCTAGTCAAGATTTGTAAACATTAAAATTGGCAATTTAAAAATTAAAAATTGAAAATTTTTAGTTCAAAACGTGTCCATGCCCCTTTAAAACGTTTAGATACTATAAAGTCAAGTATTTTCCCGTTTGTGTTTCATAGCTATTAATTCAGTTAAACTGAGAGAGAGAGAGAGAGAGAGAGAGAGAGAGAGAGAGAGAGAGAGAGAGAGAGAGAGAGAGAGAGAGAGAGAGAGAGAGAGAGAGAGAGAGAGCAAAAATATACAGCCACGATGGCCGCTGTTAACAATGAAAACGAACACTTCAATAAAGCTAATTTGCCTGCTGAAACTTTGATAAAACGAACATGAAGATAAAAAAATCCCTACTTCGATTCAATATTTCATGAAGAGTGTCCCTTTTTCGTCTGATAACTCGCTGAATGCATTTAGGGACGGAGTCAAACAAGCTTTGACAGTAGGCAAGAGTGATGTTATATACGTCATGTGTTGCATTTATTGAATATCTCACTACATCTTCAATGAGGCTTTCAAATTAGCACAAAAACATTGCATTATGAAAGCATTTGTTAGACTGTCATTTTCATACTAGATTTGACGACGTGTAACCCCGTTTACTTTGTTTCGACTACAGGCTCACGGCGGGTGTGACCGGTCAGCAGAGGATGCTTACTCCTCCATGGCACCTGATCCTGCCTTCGCCTTCGTCGAAGGTCCGTGTTGCCCTACACTCGATTTTGTATGTGTTTTTTGGACTATGATTACGTTTCATACTTTGTTACTTCGCCATTTTATATCTAAATAGGGAGGTACTGTGAGCAATGCTTACTAAGAATATTACCCGCTACCCTAAATTTTAAATGGAAACCATATTGCTACTTTAATGTCAAGTGAGCTCGACGTTTCACCCCAAATTCAACAGGGCACATCTATGACGTATGGCTAGTTCATATATATAACATGGTGACTCTAGTTGGAAAGTATAATGCTCTACAGCCCAGAAACCATATTGCTATTTGCATGTCCAGTGAATTTGACATTTTGACCCAAAATTCGATATGAAACATCTTCATCCCATGGGTAGTCCATATGTATGATATGGTGACTCAATCGGAAGGGATAATCCCCTAGAGCCCAGAAACCGTATTGCTACTTCCATGTCCAGTGCACTTGACCTTTGGACCCCAAATTCAATAGGGAACATCGTCATCCCTTGGGTAGTCCATATGTATGATATGGTGACTCTAGGTGGAAAGGATAATTCTCTAGAGCCCAGAAACCATATTGCTACCTCCATGTCCAGTGTACTGGACCCTTTGACCCCATATTCGATAGGGAACATCTTCGTCCCATGGGTAGTCCATACATATGATGTGGTGATACTAAGTGGATAGGATAACACTTTGGAGCTTGGAAACCATATTGCTATTTCCATATCCAGTGTGCTTGCCTTTGGACCCCAAGTTTGATAGGGAACATCTTCATCCCATGGGTGGACCATATGTATGATATGGTGACTCCAGGTGGATTAGAGCCTGGAAATCATATTGCTATTTCGATTTCCAGTGCACTTGGCCTTTGACCTTTAAACCCCAAAATCGATAGGGAACATCTTCGGACCATGAGTAGTCCATATGTACAATATGGTGACTAGGTGGAAAGGACAACACTTTAGAGCCCAGAAACCATTGCGTCTACAGACGGACAACCTGATTCCAGTATACACCCCCACAACTTCGTTGCAGGGGGTATAAAAAGAGGCAGAAAATATAAGATTTAGGATTTTAAAAATATGATTTTTCAAGAATGTATTTCAGTAAATGTGGACAATTTGAACTCGGGATCTGCAGAACTTTATCCACTGAGCTACGATGATAGGCAAGTAATTAGATCGATTGGTAAAAAAGAATTTCACAAAACATTGAATTCGCCATCTTGTGAGGTAGTGTTATAAATGATGTAGGCTTGGTGTAATGAGCTACAGGTACCATGTTACAGTCATACATTTTCACGTTTGTTTGTTTGTTTATTGAAACCTTGAGAAACATCTCATTGGTATGGTACAAATATACAATAATCAAACAACAATATACTAATGAGTACAGTCATATAAAAAGATAACATGTCAAAAGAATCGTGTGATCAAATATGGAGGATGGACAACACATATATGATATTTCATAAGTTTCTTAGTCTCAATGCCTTTATCAAAAACCTTGTTAAATTACATAATGCTTTTTTTTTGTTTCTTATTAAAAAAAAGTTGCACAAGTTTAAACATGGATGGTTGAGTGAAATAATATGATTTGATGTATCTTTTTCTTAAATCAGAATGATATGGACATAACAACACAAAAAGGAATTCGTCTACAATTTCGTTACAATCACATTTCTGACATTTTCTTTGACACCTTACTTTGTTTGAATATCGACCCTTTTCTATTAACAACTCATGTGCAAACACTTTGAATTTTCAATGATATTCAAGTCTTGTAATTGAGCAGGCCAGCTTAAACAGTTTATATGATTTCTGGCAATATAATATAAGATGACCTGGCCTGTATAAACTTTTTTCCGTACTCATACTCAAACTCGTACTTTAGTGCCAATTCATTTATCTATGCACAGCCATGTTTGTTTTTAAGTACAAACTAAGATCAAATTCTAAAGCATGCTAAAACATCTTGACCATGTACTCCATTTGAGTATAAGAATGTTAATATCAAAGTTTCATAAAAATAATACGATCGACTGAGTTTGAGGCTGGTATGAAAACATGCTCAGAAAAGTTTTATAACCTCCAGGCCTGGATTAATGGAAGAGCGCATAGTCCTGGTACTTAACAGCGTTAATATTTTCTTCTATTGGCGTTATAATTCCTACACCATGAAAAGGTGAGGATACTGAACAGTGATCTACCTCATAAATTTCATCCGAAATATAAATTTAAAGTTGGGCAATGGCCGACGGAAGGGTATACCAGAGGTGGGATCAGGTGCCTAGAAGTAAACATCTGCCGACCGGTCAAACTGCCGTGAAGCCCATCTCTTGATCAGGTAAGCGAAGTAATCCGTAGTCAAAATCAGATTGGTATGAAACACGTCAAACAGCATTTGACCAATGATAGGTTGTCGTCCTAACAACATCCCAAAGAATGCACCCCATATCATGACCTCGTACTTAGCTTGAGGAGTTTACTGTTGAACGAGATCAGCATCCATCCTTCATCTTCCCTCCACCAAATCCTTTCGCTTTCATCATGTCCTATCACGATTTTGCTTTTATCAAAGAATATCACGCATTTCCAGTTGTATACACTGCATTGTCTTTTTCCCCGTCACCTTCCGATTCATTTCTTTAATAAGTTTCTTCTTGGAAACACTCCTCCTATAAGCTTCGTATACAGGAGATGTTGCTGATGTTGTCCCGTGTAGTCATGAGGAGGCAGATACAAGAATACTACTCCATGCCCAAGATGCATTGAGACAGGATTATACCAAGGTTTCAACCCGCACAGTGGTGCAGATGTAATGGAAGCACCTCGACATCAATGAACTCTGGGCTTCTTTTGCCACTGGAAAGAACTTCAGGTACCTGGCAGCTCACAAGATGGCTATGACACTCGGACCAAACAAGTACCGAGGGTTGCCATTCTTCCACGCCCTTACTGGGTGTGACACTGTGTCATGCTTCAGTGGGAGGGGAATATAGCATGGGAAACATGGAAAGTCTGTAATAAGATCACAGAAATCTGTACATTGATTGCCACGCCAACAATTCCAACTATAGATGACTTAAATGATCCACTGGAGCGTTTTGTAGTCCTGCTGTACGATCAACCAACAGCTAGGAACGCCAACAAGGCTCGCAAGCATCTCTTCATCCAGAGTAGCGGATCAATAGGTCTTCCAACCAACTCAAGAAGTCATCAGATAACACATCAAAAAATTGCTTACCAAGCTGGCTTCAATTTGATAGATGACGATTTACACATTAGAGCTTCCTTTGCTAAGTAAATAGGATTGGGTCTAGATGATAATGGCTGGGGATATATTGGACAACCCTCCAGAAGGCAACCGAGGCATATATGCCTGCAGTTGTTTTCATGTGGACGGAAGAAGGGATGCAGAGAAGAGTGCAAGTGTGTTAAGGCCCACACTCCAGAGCACAGCCCTGTGTCACTCCGGAGAGGAGTACACGATATTTTACTGGAGGGATTCCACACTTGTACACAATCATGTGGAATACTATATCATTTGGAGTTGCATATTTTTATAGACCAGTATATCTGGCATTTATCAAATACGAAATCCTTGAAACTAAAATACGAGGAATCACCGTATGAAATGATGACTTCGCAACATTTATTGGCTCTTCAGACAAGGTTTACTATATATTGACCAAGTAAACGATGCAAAATGCGTTTCCTAGACTAGGTCAAAAACAAAATGTTAAGTGTGACAATCTATGATCCAATTAGTCATAGCGCAGCTATGGTCCTTCTTCCCCGTTTTAGGAGACGCTAACACAGTTGGGTCAGATAAAAATGATTGCAAAGCCTGCTGTAATATGTGCAAAAACAAGTCATTTCCGAGGTTGGAGCGGTGCACATTGTCTGAAGAGAATAGACCAAGGCTATACGAGCATATCTCAGGGTATATAATGTACTTTCCACCAGACCTCTTTAGAAAGGATGGAGCGGCCCTATTAGTCCGATTACTAACTCTCTCTAAAGCCACATGATTCCTCTCACCCTCCATTCACCACGAGGCAAAATCGGGGACCAAACTAGTGTAGTAAATGGCAACATTGTAAAAAGTTGCTGCAGGTTTTTTTTATCATATTGAATCTAAGCTGAATAGACCCCCCCCCCCTTTTTTTTTTTATTCATTGGGATATCATTGCCACCAAAATGGAAAACTAAAAATTTAGGTAGATCTTCCAACTTCGGCAGCATTTTAACTTTTTTCTTTATTAACTTGCCCTCACCTCAAATCGGACCTCATGCCCCTTGTCCTTGCCAGAAAACGGACGCCTTGTGCCTATCAAACTACAGGTTGGTACCAATTGCAAAGGGAGATTTTCTTGCATGACAAATTGCGTGCTTAACAATGGATGACTCAACAATCCAGATTCTGCTATGATCTAACATAAACAGAACTAGTAAGGAAAAAACCCACCAAAACAACACTTGGTATTTTGATTGACTGGCTAGTTCCTAAAGTAATTACGCAAGCGTTGAGATTTCCATCTACCTTTTGTAGCAATAAATTGTTCACTGGTCCCTGATGCCCAAGCATTTGAGGCTGCACCTATACCGAATGAGCAAGTTTTGTTCATACTAGTGTCTAACCCTAACTGCTGAATTGACATACAACCTGACATCTGGTCACAGGGTTCCCCGACAAGTGACAAACAATAGTAGGCATTAGCTGTAAATATAACTTAATGAAAGAGACAGGACAAATGGTCTTGTGAGTGGATGACAAGTGAATTACTACCTCCTTTCCCTTCTGGTTAGTCGTTGAATGCTGTAGTAGCCTTCTTACAGTATTGTTCTGCGGTAAGAATATATGACATTTTGAACTTGGATTGCATGACCAGCATCCTGTTTACTGCTCTGGACTAACTCGCCCATTAGGACCCCCCCCCCCCCAGGTAATGACAAATATGGTTGTGAATAGTGTATATTTATAATACGACTGGAATATGCTTGGAAGTATCTGAACCATGACACTTAAATATCCAAGGTGATTGGTTTCCTATCACCACTGTGTATGTTGCTACGTCCAAGACCCAATACAACTTTCTTGAGTAAAATTGACTGCGTGGTGTCAGGAAGGCCATGTAATTTGAATAAGAAATGCCTGAAATATAAGACTTGACTGTGTTGGGTGAAAATTTCTTGATGGATAGATATGACAAAATCAACCAAACTTGTGAGGGATGGAGCTTTGGGATATAAAGACGACGGAACGAATCAAATGCCTTTACTGCTGTCTGGTATTGTCGGACAAGGCAAAACTTAGAAGCGCTGTAAATAATGTGCAGAAATGATGAGGGGGATTAGCGACGATTGCACATCTGTCTCTGGAAAATTGGACCTGAAACGATCCTATTGCTGTCGGGAGAGAGTATCTGCTTTAAGTATGAATTCCTGAAATATGCTTGGCTTTAAATTGAATATTCAGCAACAAACCTTGGAGAACTAATCTCCTGAGCAAATGCATCACTCTCTTAGAACTTGTTGAAACCAAGGCTACGTTATCAGTATGTATAATGACGCGTTTATTTGACAAACTACTACCCCAAACCTCAAAAGCCATGGTGATGGGAACTAACTTCAAAAATGTTATTTCCGAGAAAATATCTTACCCCTTCCATTGGTATGGTCAAGCTAAATAAGCCCAATGAGTTCCACATACTGCACCACATCCTAAGCTAGCATTGCCCGCACTATCTGTGAACAACTCTAAGTCGAAGTCAATTACTAATCTGTATGATGTAATGCCATTGAAATTTTCCAGAAATGCCAGCCGAGTTTAAATATCTTTCCTCATTTCTTCAGTGACTCTACGCCTATGATACGGACGCGAAAGTCCACAACAATCATCATACAGCTTTATCACAAACACCCTACCTGCTGGAATAGCGCAACAGCAGAAGTTTAGTAACCTAGTAAGTTCCTGAAGGTCGATTAGAGTCCCGGGGGGGGGGGTCTCAACCTATACTTTTGGGTACAGACGTCCCGCTGAGATTTTCAAACCACCCCCCATAAATATATTCATTAATTTTGAAACCATACCCATTCATATATTTCCATTGAAAATTCTGACCCAATCATATATGTGACCTGTTCATGTATAGTTGCTGCCCATGCAAGTAAGTGCATATTGTAATTATACCCGGGTTGTAGTTATATTTCGGGGGAAATGTCATAATATTTCATGATTACAAATCTTATAAGAGGATGATAATTTACCATCCATTGATGTAAACTTGGCATATTATATTGTCTACCCATTGATATAACAGATTGATGAAAATGGCACCCCATTGATATATTTGACTTGTCAAAAAAGCGACCCATACCAGCGGCACGTCTGTGTATACCAATGTATAGGAAGACCCCCCCCCCCCCACGGGATTAGAGTAACCTAGCATTTTTGCAATATTTGAGACAGTTTGAACCTGAGCTACTCAATCTTATCTGAGGGAATCCGAACTGTCATACTAACAGTGTTTATCTCTATACCAAGGTAGACTTAAAGGTTGCCGGCTCTAGTGTCTTTACCTCCGCTAAGGGGACACCAAGCTCTGTATCAATCTTTCTTAAGATAGTCACAAGATGGACACAGTCGTGTGTACTATATACCTGAACTCCCTACGAGAAGTAACTCGTCCAGTTAGTGTACCACATTTCAGCTATTTGCCTGTCGCATAAGCAACCACTCTAAAAATGTCGAAAACTTCTCAAATTTTGCACAAATAACCAAACAGCCAAAAGGCAAACATTTGTCAATGAAAATCATTCCCTGCAGTTTGAATCCTATCAAGTCAAAATCAGATTTATGAACAGGTAGCAACCTAAAGACAAGGCCCCTGGGCCTAGGTTAGCTAGCATAGTAAGGGCTACATCGAAAGAAGAATTTTGACTGAACAAACATTTTTGTCAATGAAAGCATTAACACTAGACCCCGGTGGGTATGATAGATGGTGTACAAGTCGATACATATGTAAGAACCCTCCTTCTTCGGTACCATAGCCAAGGGGGAAATCTAAGGTTTTGTAATGGTGGATTGATAAAGGGGCCTGCAACTCTTCCTAATTCTATTTCCCTGTTAACAGTAGTAATATAGCTTCCTCTTGTAAATTGCACAATGATTTAAGATTTTTACAATCAGCTGCCACTCTTGGGCCTTGGTAGCAAATTTTGAAACCATCCCTAAACCCCTGTAAAAATTCTAAAGCTTCTACTTTGTCTGGATAGTTAACCAGGTATCTAGATAAGCTAAAAATGCTAACTGGAGAGGGGGCAATATCCCTGAAGTCTAAATTGGTGGGTTGTTTATGGAGCCCTAAAGCGCTGGGGTTGTAGGGGTCTAGTACTGGTGGCTGGTACTCTGGGCGAGCGAGGACGCCAGGATGATGAACCATTTGGGTGGCCAACAAATTGAATCAAGACCTGCACTTCGTCTGCATTTGACAGATTCCAAGAACACGCACTCGTGCTTGTATTGACATCCAGTGTTGCTACATTGACCTTTATAATCAACTCGTAACATCTCAGTGGGGTGGCTTGTGACACCGACCCTTGGACAGCTAGTGGGCTGTACATATAAAACAACCACAGCTCTTGGTCAACAACACCAAATGACAAACTAGGGCTGCATTAATTTTTTAATGAAATTGAATGTCGTAGTCCCTCCAACCAAAGGCCTTGGACCGGCTAGCCCCTAATCTGATAGTATGCATGTATTTAAATAGAGCTGCACTACATTCTGGAAGTGCCAAGACATATTGATAAATAAAAAATGCACCGGTCCACACCTAAATATCTGTAATGACGTCCATGTGTTTGTACTTTGATGACAATGTGGTGATGCCTCTTTGCATAGAGAAATTATTTGTATCATCATTAGGACCAGAATCATAACCGCGATCAACCAAACGCCCTAAATTAACTTACTAGCCATTGGCAATTTTGAGTTTAAGGTTGTTGGGAGACGTTATGCCTCATTGCATTGTGATAACTTTGCACCTGTTGTAAAATTTTGCGAGTTATTAGTGGTATATATTGTGATTGGTAAGTCAGTACCTGATGAGTTGTCATATTCTGGTGATGCATCCTGGACCCTTAGGGGCTGAGGGGAATCTACCCTCTGGGAAAGCGCAACAACTACCCCCTGGCTCACCTCGTTCAGTTGCTCCCTGGGCAGGGCCCCAGCTGGCGCATGGCTGTGATATGTTGCTGGAACATCCTGTGATAATATAAGGGATCTGACTCATGAAGAAAAGAATCGGCCGCCATATTTCGCTGCGAATCATCCAAGCTTGGCAGCGTGACGCGCCTCCTACAACGTGGTCTCGGCACAGTGCGGGTTATAGTGTCTTGGCGATTCCTTTTAGACTGAGGCATATTTCTTTCAGTTCACTCATTTAAAATACAAAATAAAGTTAATGCAGCATGTCACACGAGGCGTAATGGTGACGTGTGCAGCATTCCATAAGTGACAAGTCATATACCATTTATTTTCCCATCGGGAATTAAAATGTATGAAGTAAAGGCTAGAACTTCGTCATATGCCTCTATGATCCCCGGCTATGATCAACTTAACTGCAGAAAAATGAAGTTGCAACGAAACTTTGCAAGAATAATCTGCTCGCAAAACACACGACACGTCTTTCCGATGAATGTGACGATCATGCGATATTACGTCATAGGACACGCTAATAGCCCGAGAGCAACTGGTAGGGGCTGCACTAAAACCTGGGAAAGGCCTGTTAGTGTAAATGTAGCAAAGACAGGTGCATGCAAAGGATACAAAATTAATACAGAATGAGATATGATTTCCTTTGATAAATGGATTTAACACCGAGTGGTAAATCTTAATGTCTTAAATTATCTAAAATATTGTATGGAAACGCGATTGAAATTATTCTCACTGTTCATTTACTAGACTATGCACGACCATAAAGAGAAACAAAAAAAAAGTCAGAATTGAAATTTTGTGTTTGCACTTGTCTTGTTAAAATAAATTAAAGTCCGATTGAAAAAGTCATTTAATCTCTTAAAATAAAAATATGATTAATTGAAAATGGACTCAAGATACTTCATCCCAGCAACATTGTACGTTAATAATATAACAATTCGGATGAAGGCTTTGACAAATATTTATCGCATTCGAAGACCTCTCTCACTGCTGATGTATTACAAAAACTGTCACACTCCATAGCAGTGCATCAGTTTACCTCCAAGCTTTGATTGAATTTAAAAAAAATTAAATGACCTTCAACCACACATCCTTATTATTTCCACACAATTGAGCAAAAAACTAGCAACGGAAATGAAAGCCTGTGTGTATTTTAAAAAAATCTAATTTCAAGATGAATTTCTCGCCTTAAAATATAAATATCATAAATATTAATACAACATGTATTTATGATTGTGATTTCTAATTAGATCAATTTAAACTTTTGACTTAAAAAGCCTACGTTCAGTTTATGGCGTCCGTGATATAACTCGGATATACACAGTAAAAAACAGTAGCTTGGCTAAATAGTGTCCCACTTTAAAAACCACTCTGCTGCCAGAATACTTCCTTCCTTGCAAACTCGGGAAACACGTGACCCAATAAAAAAGATCATAACACGCATCAATCAGTTGCAATTTTCACATGAGTTTTTGTCGGAGTTTCCAGCTAAGCGAAGGAGATGGCTTTCCTGATCGTTTTCATCGGTTTGTGGACTTTGCTTAACGTTCAGGCTACAGGTATAGGATATTACTTAATTTGTTCTGACGTGTTGCAAAATGAAAGAATTGCTCTAGCTATACAATTATAACGACATCCCAGTAATGTAATTGTGTCAGGGGAAAACCTGCCACAAATTGAGCAACATAGAAATAGTTTGATAATTCGCTGATACGTATGCTGGTTTGTTGGATGATGACAAAGAACATTCGTTCCTTTTACATTTTTGAAATCCTTTCTCAGAGCCTGACCTTAGGTGTTCAATCTATATTACGAAAGGAAATTTAACAAATTTGAACTATTTCAAAATCAAGACAAGTGTTTATTGTTACATAATGATGAAACTGAAACAGATCAAATTCATATGACTAGTAAATGTTTTTGCACTTGAAACTCCTTGGAAGAATTATCCGTCCTTCATAAAAAGAAAAACTGTATGCGGAAAATTATTTCATTATCATTTCAGTATATATTTTTGTATTAAAAGTTTGTGTGACTTTTTACAAAAATAAAGCATGCTATTACTATAGACTTAACGATGTAAAATTCAAGGTGATATAAATCAAGCAGTAATCAAATTTTGTAAATTCTTAAGGTTTATTTGATAAACCGTTCAAAATGATACGATGACTACGAAGATCCCACCATCCATCGATTTATTATATTAGATATGATGTATGATCTCATTGAATACTTTAATTGAGACTCCGCATTCTCATGAAGTTTCACGATTCCAATCTTATCTTTCAATGGTGAGTCAGGCTTACAGAACATCTGGTTTGACATAAATCAAACCTTCCAAAGTTTTCCCGAACATAAACAGAATTGGGTTCTCGTGAGATTAGGTACCGGGGCCCTGGATAGTGAGACAAGCTCGCTGTTGATTCCAGTCTTCATTACATGTCTCTTTATATTGTGCAAGATAATTTCTAAAACACCAAATTATCATTTTTTGAGTTACTGCTTGAATATCGTTCTATTCTGAATTTGCACACTGCAATCTCGATATGCATCACAAACGCGTGGACTTCATGAAACCCGCTGCAGTAAACACAAAGTGTAATTTGAAAGTGAAAGACCCAACAGGCATTAAGCCATGAAAATTAAAAAAAAAAAAAAAAGCATGCCTCAACTAAGAAAAAAATTCAAAGCGTTTAAGAATGTTAAAGTTCATTTTGAAAAGTCGTTCATTTTCATTTCTTTAGAATATACCTGTTCATTTGTCTATTTCAGAATTCCAAATCGGAGGTACTATAGAGCTTCAATGCAACGTCACAGCGTCTTTTACTTGGGTAAAGTACTTGATTAGTTTCTCTCCATGTTCCACAGATATGAAATGATAGTTCGCTTTTTAAATTTAAAAATAAATCAAAAGTAAAAACCTGATTGTCAGATTCATTGTTTATATTCAATCACAATCAACGATATATGTTGCATCAATTTATAACGACAAAAGATGAATTACACAGCAACTATAAGTCATATGTTGACTGTTTTGTTTCATACCCTTTGTTAGACTGTCATTTTTGTACTAGATCACTAGATTTGACGACGGGTAACCCCGTTTACTTTGTTTCGACTACGTTCTCACGGTGGGTGTGAGCGGTCAGCAGAGAATGCTTACTCCTCCATAGCACTTAATCCTGCCTTCGCTTTTGTCGAAGGTCCGTGTTGCCCTACACTCGATTTTGTATATATGTTTTTGGGACTATGATTACGTTTAAGACAGTGTTTACTTCGCCAATTTATATAGTGATGCGACTCGGTGGAAAACGCCAACATTCTGTTTTGCTTGTGATATAGCTTGAGGTTTTAAGAGTCACTGTTCGTTTTCTAGTGGTTTTCAATGGCTTTTGGACTAAGAAACATATTTTTTTATAACAAGAAAAAAGTTTTACCACAAGGTGCAGAATGCAGTCTTGGTAAGGATATTTGACCCGTATGCAATACTTTATCGTGTAAAGTCTATAGTTTTCTTCTTTTTTTAAACAATGTTCATTCACAAATAAGGGAATGAGATTGGGCAGTTGCACTGCGTATTTTAGCTCCCTCCCAATCTATTGTTAAAGGTCACTCTTTTAAGGTTCATTTTCAAATTAGATTTCATTCATCAGGAGAGTCAGTTTAGGGTTAAGATTGTTGCTATCATTCTTGATCGGCACAGTGCTGTCTATTTAGTATAGAGATTTCCCTGGTTTATTTATGAGTAATACTTGCAGAACTTTTTTGTATATATTTCCAAATACAATTGCAGTATAAATGGATGAAACCAGGGTCAGTTATAGCGGAGTATAGAAACAATAAACTAACCACAAGCGATCCCAGAGTTAGTGTCTCTTCCTCTCCAACGGACGACAATCTCCGAGTTTTGGTCATCCGAGAAATCAGCAGTCATGATTCTGGGCAATATACCTGCACAGTTTACTTTAAAAATGATAGACCGCCAAGCGAAACGGAGTTCAACGTAAATGTTGTCGGTAAGATTTCGTTTGCCATCTACTAGTATAGCTTTAATTGCACTTAACTAACTTGCGCTTACTTTATCGAATAATACATGTACCAACACTTCCATACAATTGATTAAGTGAATATACTGTAATTTACAATCATTCTTGATTGAATCGTGGCTAGCAATGTAATTCATGTGACCTGTCGTATTTTCGGTTATCAGCATCAACGAGTACAACGACTAGCACAGAAAGAAATACGGATTATGTTTCCACAAATCCACAGAAAACGACAGAGAGTGGTAATGTCTTTTTTACACGAATTTTAACAGTTTTTAACAGTTTTGCTTGTTTGTATTTTAATAAAAATAATCGTTAAATTTACTTTCGTCAATCAGCATGTCATGGAACAATTCACTTTGTTCTTTCTGTGTTTCTATCAAAACGACTCCCTCATTAGCACCCTAATCTTAGTTTTTGGCACCACTCATCTTAGTTTTGGCACCTCATCTTAGTTTTTGGCACCTCGTCTGGGGTTTATTTTTCGTGAATTAAAGTTTAGTCCATTTCAAGTGGACTATGGTCACCAGCAAACTGAGCAGAAGAAAAGACAATGTTTTATCAATGCATGATTTAGTATTTGAAGAGTATTTGTAGAAAGTTGAAACACCAGTATACTGAAGACAACTGATCATGATAGATCGAGTGGTGTACAATTTTCAAAATGTATTTGATTTATTTAATTAACCCAAATGCAATTAAGGGTCAGGATTCTTAGCGTATTTCATTAATTCATTTATTCAATATACATAATTACATATAATCCCCTTTTTATTTATTTTAATTTTGTTATTATTTTTTTATTTGCTTTGAACTATTCTTCCATTGCCATAAGAAAATATATGAATTATTATTATGTTATCAAATTGCAGTTATGAAAAAATATACTGCTGTGTCAAGATGATTTTGTATTAGGTCAAGTTGTTTTATAACTTTGTTCGCTTATGTTCCAGGGCCAAAAAATGGAGGAACCAATCAGCAGTGCAGCTACGTCAACTTCCTGTTTCTATTTTTCCTTAACATGAATTGGGTTTCTATAAATATATATTTATAATTTGACAAATGTTATACTTTTAGAACCGATTTTTATAAAAATAAAGATTTTTTAAATCAAGTCCTAATCTTTGAGCTCATTGATGCACAATCTTGAACAGGCAATCAAAATGTAATCGGAAAATATTACACGCACTTCAGGCATTGACCTTATGAACAAACAGATGATATAAAACAGTACAATTTTACATTTTAAGTTTCATAAACTTTGACAGGGGGTTACCATTGATATAGGATACATATAGAACATCAAAAAATAAGTATATAAATATTTTTTTTCAAGTTCAGTGGTCAGGGTGTTCGCTTCGCAACCAGGAGGTCGTGAGATTGAGCCCCGTTTGCGCCTTGGCCGCGTCAAACCTATGACGTAGAGAGGTAATGATTGTTCCTTCGCCAAACGCTCGGCATTTAGAAGTGAGAATCGCAGGTCTCTCGGATATACTAGTACCTTTAAAAACGGGGTAGACGTTGGCACGTTAAAGGACCTTCACTGCTACGGCCCTGAGCACAAATGTGGTACTTGACATACAACTGAAGACGTCTCAATACGAGTGAAAAAAATATGGACTGGGCGTTAAACCACCAACCAACCAACAAACAAACCAACCTAAAATTGTTATTGCAGACTTTTTACGGCAAAATACAATACAGTTTCGCAATTAATACAAAGTCGAATGCTCTAAATTACGTACCATAAGGTACGGCTTAAATTACGATTGCATAGATAATTCCTCAGTAATGAAATAAAATGGATGTACTGCTTTAATAGACGGTAACTTATATCGAGACGAATGAATCCGTCGGATAAAATATATTTATATTATCATCTCAAACTACAGACGTGCAAAGAAAACATCAAACATTGAAAAATTCCAAACAGCAGGCCCACGGGCCACATCCCTCACCTAGATTACGTCAGCCGTGCTGTTCAGTTCTTGTGATACTGTAAAGGGTAAATATTCGCGTGGGTTTTATTTTCGCTATATTCACGATTGTAGACGATCGCGAAAATAAAACCATAGCAAAATGCTGTCCAATGTATTTGGGGTATGAGTTCATCTACTCGAAAGGGTTTATCTGCGATTATTAAACCATTGTTAAATACCGAATGATAAAAATCGCGAAGTTTTAGCCCCGAAAAATAAAAACCCTTTGCAGTATTTAAAATATTTTTATCAATCTTTATTCCCACGAAACTTTTTGACCCCAAAGTGTGGCCCCAGCCTAGCCCCAAAGGACCACGATATAACTGAAAATGAATTTGCAAATCACAGGTATGGCTCAACACTAACATGACTAGCATGACCTTGCTGTTCTGGTTGAGGCAAAAATCACAATGCGATATACATGTAACATGGTATGAAATTAAAGATATTGCCATATAGCCGAATAAGAAAGTTCTGTAGTAAATAGTTCAGGGGATATTATGTGTCAGGTTTCTAAAAAGTACATGTAAGTCAGCGTTACAACATCAAGCACGATTTCATCACGTTTTGTCACAAAGAATATATCTACAAAATTTAAAAGCCTTAATTAACTTGAATAATACCGAGAATCTTTGAGAGGTTTAATTTCCTAACAAGTATGTTAAATTTAGGTCAAAAGGGCAATGGTCATAGTCAGAGAGTCAAAAACTGTGATATAACGTGAACGATTTTTTCCATATGAAGTATTTCACAGGCACTTTACGTTTTAAATATATTTGATAAAAGAAAAATCTTCCCGTAAACATATAATATTGACAAGGTATCTCACGCCGTCATCTTGAATTCCTTATATTTAGTAACCAAGTGTTTATAAACTTGTAATACTTTTGAGTGTTAATAACGTTAAAGAACTAATTAATCTAGGTAAATATCTAAGATATGCTACAAAGCTACGTAATGATACTGTTACTAATTAACACGATATATTGTTTTTACATACATGTATATTCACTTCAAGTACTGTCTGTTATACAGTGTTATAATATACGAATATATACAAGTATATATATGATTGTATGGAATATGCCATCTCCACTTTGAAATGTTATTTAAGTTTATGCACTCTCCATATACTGTTCAGTTATGTAAGTCCAATGAGCCGCATGGCTCAGGGAAATAAAGAAACTGAAACTAACCACATCACTTGCAATTTTTCGGCAAAAAGAGGCAGTAGACGATAAGTGAATGCATGTTGATTACAGCTGATAAATGGACTTTATTTCCAGTTCACCATGACGATGAGAGAAGGGACCTTGACAGAGTTAATTAAGAAATTAATAGGACTTTTTGCCGACAATTGCAAGTGATGTGGCTGGTAAATAAGGAATTCAAGATGACGGCGTGAGATACCTTGTCTATATTATATGTTTAAAGGAAGATTTTTTTTAATCAAATTTAAAACGTCAAGTAGCTGCCTTGAATAGTTCGAATGGGTAATTATTTAAAAATCAAAAGTAGGTTAAACTTCCAGGTCAATGTCAAAAGATCATACATCATTGACCATCATTGCATCACATGAATATCTTATTGTAAGTATATACTAGCTTATATAGTTCAAGAGATATTTCAAAAGCTTTTTCCTACAGTGTATATTAATAGTATACACAATTTTTTTTATCCCTTCGTGTGGCCCCAGAGAACATGATTTAAACAAACTTCAATCTACTCTATGTCAGGAAGCTTTCATCTCAATCTCCACTTTTCTGACCCGGTGATTTTTGAGAAGAAATTTCTCTAAAGAATATCCGTAAATCAGAAAGTAAAATTTTGATTCCCTATTATGGTTCCACCCTACCCCTAGTGGCCATGATTTTTACAAACTTGAATCTACACTATGTAGGAAGCTGTCATGTGAATTTCAAATTTTCTGGCCCAGTAGTATTGAAAAGAAGATTTTAAAATGACCACACCCTGTCTTTCCCTTTTCGTGATTTTCCCCTTCGACAGACAAACTTGATCCCCCTTTACTCAATTTGTACAAATTTGATTGAAATTGGCCTAATCTTTCTGGAGAATTAGAAGATTTACTTTAACTTTAATCTCCCTTTTGTGGTCTCACCTACCCCCGGGGCCATTATGCGTCCAAACCTGAATATACTTTATACCAGGAAGCTTTTAAGTAAATCTCTACTCTTATGGCCCCGTGGTTCTTGAAAAAAGATTTTTGTAAAATTTCCCTAGATATATTTAGGACTTACGAGATTGATCACTGTTCGTTATCTTTGCCTTTACAACTTTGATCCCCTATCACAGCTCCATCCTAGCCCCAGGTGTCCTGATTTTAGATCCTCTAATTTATACTATGTCAGGAAGGTTTATGTAAATTTCAGCTTTTCTGGTCCAGTGGTTCTTGAGAAGATTTTCAAATTACTCCATCTCTCTTAGAAGGGGCATGGCCCTTCATTTAGTGGCTCTGAGGAAAAAGTCGAAATTTTGAAAAGTTTTCATACAGACAGAAAAAACAAGCAATAAAAAAACCTCACTTGAGATTTCAGCTCAGGAGAGCTAAAGGAGAAAATTATAAAATATAAATAAGAAAATATTTGTAGTACCACTGAAAGTTTAATGGCAGAATATTGCAAGAGAGATGGTGTGACAAAAATGAATAACTGGGAGAATGTGGTGAAATCGCGATAAAGTTATGGGATGAAAGGCGGGGACATGACCAGGAGTTGCCAAATTTCTGGGGATGACGTCCTTAATTTACTTTACAGTTCATTATGTGTGCCAGTCTACCTTATCTTATCGCAGCTTAAAACCCAAGTCACATCAAGCTAACAAGCTGCGTCCGAAAACCGCAGAAAAAGTCGTGGATGATCGAAAGAGCAAAATCGTTCTCAACAAGGTCGAAGATAAAAGCTTCGAAAATGCGATTCAAATTTGCAGACAAATCTTGCATCGTAACACCAGTCGAGAATGGTCACCCCACCGATCGTGCAGGATCGTGGATCAAATTGTGGTTCAGTTGGTCGTACAACTAGATTTGACACCTGACGAATGATGTTGCCATCTCCTGTGCAACCTCACAATCAGCAGTGCGACTACTTACGATCTAGCAAGACTAATTGCACGACCTTACTATTGATGGTGCCACCAGTCTACCTCGCAGTCTAGAAATTATGGATTGACTTCTGGAGATTTAACAATTAACTTCCAAGACCCTCGTATATTGCCATAGGTGTAGCTGTACCAGTGCTGCCGACAAAACTAGAAATTATGTTGATTCGACCACATATGCAGCAGCAGCAACAACAACAACTGGGTGCTATCGCTGCAGCTGTATTTCTCCGACATCAAAATCAGCCGAGTTGTCAGCTTCATAATGTTGCTCTATGGGCATATCAAATCTTACAGGGTCATCCTGTGTGGGTGGTACTGAAAAAACCTCAATCAAAGTGTCCAAGACATAGGTCTTTGCTCTGATTCTGGCTGTGTCTCCTGTATTGGGAGGCATGGTGAGTGACTTTGGCATTGTTTACTGTTAAAGAGCAAGATGGACCGACTCAAGAGCGCTGTGATCGATCGTGCAAGCCGTTGCAGATGGTCTCAATTTATAGTATGATCAGTCGTTAATCATCACCACTTGTGACATGATTACCTATGACTGATCTTGTGATCGATCACTTCCAATCTTAGATAATCGCGGGATGATGCGTACCACCAATCGATCGAACAATCATCTACCACCTAATGTACAATTATCTTCTGTAACGTGTAGTGGTCAACGATCCAGGTGCTGACCACGCTCGCTGTTGCTTAAGCCTCACTGAATAGTGCGACTGATGGCAATGTTTCCGAGGTACAATCAGTTGACAACATTTGCTACGATCTCCATCTGCAATCGCATACTGCAATTTGGTGACAGATTATCGTATAATGTGTGGTAGATGACCGACCAACTAGTGATATACATTGTTGCTTGATCATATACAACTGGAAAAGATCGGTCGCACATCAGTCATGGCTAATCGCGTGCCACAAGTGGTGATGATCAGCGGCCGATCAGAAGAGACCACCTGAGACGGCTTGCACAATCGATCACAGCAATCGTGACGCAGTCGTTCGATTTGGTATGCAATCGTACGTCAGTATTAGTCGTCATCTAGCTTAAATTGTTGCCAAAGAATGTGCGTCTTTCGATTCATGGGTGCACTGTCGTCGTTTTCTTTGCTGACGTTGGTTTCGTCGTCGTATTAATAAGGCTACAGCACTCAGTTTCACCTGTGGTCGAATAAACCTAATTTCTAGACTTACTAGAGTATCGGCAGCACTTGTACCGCCATAGCAATATACACTGTACGAGTGTGGTAGAAGAAAATGTTCAAATTCCAGAAACCACACTTGAATTTCTAGATTGCAAGCTGGACTGTGACACCATAGTAAGGTAAGGTTGCACGAGAGGTGGCTCCATCAATCATCAGAGGTGCCAAATCCAGTTACACAGCCATTCGGGCGACCTATTACACAGCAAAGACACTCTTTATCCAGACTTCTCTCGTTAGCGATTTATACATTATGATGCCATCTGTGCTCCTCTGGACCAACAGTGACCAAACGTCTCGTCTACAACAATCAATCTCAAGATCTGCAAAAATAATTTCCCCGTAAATCCTCATCAACCAACTCGGTGAGCAAGACACCTCTTTCGGTTGACACTTTATCACTAGTTACTGATTTTTTTTTCTTAGTTTCCATTCGTCTGCTTGGGCAACCATAATCGTTCATAGAGCTGGGTCAAGTTGGAAGGTTATTAATTCTTTTATCAAAATTGTTTTAATGAAGTTAAAAAAATGAGGATTCTCTGTAAATATGCACTCTTACAATTCCTGATATTGTGGTCCCCAGTGTATAAGGAGCTTCAACTGCCTCACTATCGAGCTAACTGTTTAGTAATGTGGTAGAGTTTCAGCAAGTTAAGCAGCAGCAAGCGTGTTCGAACCGCTGCACGTTACAATATTTTACTTAAAAAGAGACGATAATTTGCTGTATCATTTATTAGTTCAAATTAATATCAAACATTCATACATTTTCCTACAATGTATCATACATATTTAACAACACTTGCTACAAACAAGAGGCCCATGGGCCAAATCGCTCACCTGAGTAACCTTGGCCCTCGCACTCTATATCAGGAAGCTTTAAATAAGGTAAATGTTGTCTTTTGGTCTTGAGAAGATTTTAAATATATATTCAAATGTAAAACTTTGATCCCTATTGTGCCCCACCATACCCTGGGGTCATGATTTGTACAAACTTGAATTTCCACTATCATGAAGCTTTCATATAAATTTCAGCTTTCCTGGTCAGTGGTTCTTGAGAAGAAGATTTTTAAAGATTCCCTATATAATCATGTGTAAAACTTTGATCCCCTCTTGGGCGCCCTCGTACCTCCGGGGTCATGATTTGAACAAACTTGAATCTCCTCTATATCAGGAAGTTGTTATATGAATTTCAGCTTTTATGGTCCATGGTTCTTGAGAAGAAGATTTTTAAAGATTTTCCCTATATAATCATATGTAAAACTTTGATCCCCTTTTGTGGCCCCATCGTACCCCCGGGGGTCATGATTTGAACAAAACTTGAATCTCCACTATATCAGAAAGCTTCCATATAAATTTCAGCTTCTCGCCCAGTGGTTCTTGAGAAGAAAGATTTTTAAAAGATTTCCCTATATAATCATATGTAAAATTTTGATCCCCTATGTGGCCCCATCGTACCCCGGGGTTCATGATTTGAAAAAACTGTGAATCTCCTCTATATCAGGAAGATCCATATAAATCTCAGCTTCCCCTGGCCCAGTGGTTCTTGAGAAGAATTTTCCCTATATAAATCAATATGTAACTTTGACCCCCTATTGTGGCCCATCATACCCCCGGGGGTCATGATTTGAAAAACTTGAATCTCCTCTATATCAAAGAAAATTCCATATAAATCTCAGTTTTCCAGGCCCAGTGGTTCTTTGAGAAGAAGATTTTTTAAAGATTTTCCCTATATAATCATATGTAAAACTTTGATCCCCTATTGTGGCCCCATCGTACCCCCGGGGTCATGATTTGAACAAACTTGAATCTCCTCTATATCAGGAAGCTTCCATATCAATTTCAGCTTTCCTGGCCCAGTGGTTCTTGAAAGAAGATTTTTAAATGACACCACCCTATTTTTGATTTTCGTGATTACTCTCCTTTGAAGGGGGGCCTGGTCCTTCATTTGAACAAACTTGAAGCCCTTTACCCAAGGATGATGTAACCAATTTTGGGTGAAATTGGCTCGGAGCGGTTCTTAAGAATTTTTGAAGTCGAAAATGTGAGAAGTTAACGGACAGACGGACAGACGGACGGACGGACAGACGACAGACAAAAGGCGATCAGAATAGCTCACTTGAACCTTCGGTTCAGGTGAGCTAAAAATGATTAAAATGGAAATAAAATCCACCTCTTTGTAAGTAAAATGAATACAGTTTATCGATGTAATTTATTCCCATGATGTCTCAATCAATTCCTAAAACCAGTTTTACTGGGAGCCGGAGGGGTAATATATTTCAAATTTTGAACCTCGTAGGATTTTTATGTTTTAGGAATTTCATATTCATACTTGCTACAACCACTCTAGGCCAAAAATAGTTATATCCATTTGTTTGTATCAAGTGTTCTTAGGAAAAGGAAAAAACCGCACGATGGTGTCACGTACTTAAATCTGCACAGACTATGACAGTTAATTATAAATTCGGTCAATCGTCACCATTTACGACCTCATGGATTCCCATGAGAAAATCGCTTAATCCACTTTCATGAACACTAACGACTAGTCTGGTCCCACGCTCAACGAAAGCCTATTAGTATCACGTAAAATATAAGCACTTTATTATCTCGTAAATCTAGTAATTACGAGAAAAGATATCGTAATTACGAGATAGTTATCAGAAAAGGTTTTGTAATTACGAGATAATTAATCTAGAAATTACGAGAAAATGATTGCAATCACGACAATTGTATCTACTGGTCCCGTGATGTCTCTTTAAATAAAACTGCTCTTTCCACCTTTCTTTTTAAATGCTGTTTCAAACAATATTTGTTCAAGGAATGTTTGGACACTCGTCCCTATTCTTAAGTCTTGATGCAGTAGTTTGCTATGATTTTCGGCTCGTTGTTAGATGTAGCATTCCAACCATAGTCTTAGAACGTTTCTTGAATACCCATCAACACAATCTCTGATGGCTACATCGTAGATATGAATAATGTAGTCTTTTTAATCTTTTTATGCAATCTGAAGTGTATGCCTCTTGAATCAAATAATTTCATGAATTCGTAAATAGTGTCCCTTGGAATATTAAAATCTGCCTATACTTGTACAAACTTTTAAAAACATCTCCAGTAAAATCAACGCAAGCTCCTGATGTTTCGAGCTGGTGCATACTAAAACTAGCCACATCCAATAAATCACAATGTTTCTTCCCTAAGGATTTTATTTTTGAGAGAAACAGACAGACAGACGAGATGGAAAACACTTTCACTGGTTAGCTCAGACGGAATCATAATATATTATTGTAGAGGCATGAGTATGAAGGGGTGAAGACAGCGAACAGTGATCAATCTCACAATTCCTACATGGAATACAAATTAAGAGTTAGGCAAATACGGATCCCTGGATATATACCAGAAGTGGGATCAGTTGCCTACGAGGAGAAAGCATCCCCTGTCAACCAGTCACACTCGCCGCGAGTCCTTTATCTTGATAAGATAAACGGAGTAATCCGAAAGAATTTCAACACACAAACCATTCCAGTACGTCCTAGCTTACAATTACCGGGCATGGCATAAGGCAACCTTTGATAAGCTTATCTCGATACTAGTTCAGGGTAACTACTGGTAAATAAAATTCAGTCTGACTCCGATACGTTCCTTTGTGATGTCATCCATATTCTTTTACACTCTGCACCATGTACATAACTCATTTTGGTTTATACTCGCATATGCATCCTGACTGGACAACATCTAGGAACATAAGAGAAGACTACGTCACGTCTGGATAATATAAGGAAGACCTAGGGAATGATCCACGAATTATACCGTGACTATAAACGCACGGAAAGGCAATTACGAATCTCTATGGACTACGAACGTAATATGAAGGACGTGTGTCACGACCTGGACTGTGCAGCAGAGTGCAATTCTAAAAACTTTGAAAAAGCAGAGAACATCACCTAATTATCCAGAAATCCGTTGAAATGATGGAATTGTCTGCAACGCCCCGAAAATTGTTACAGAAGTCTTTACCAGGCATTAAGAGCATATTGTTATTATAACCAACACTGTAAATGTTATAGCTTACGCTTGATAAACTTTGTTTTAACAAATTTTGTGAAATCGGGATGCCTTACAATGCAATTAGTGTTTACTTCAAAGTACAATTTTATCAAAGTACCAATAAAGAGTATTTTGTTTCATTATGAATTAATTTACCAGACGACACTATCAATACAAGAACTAAAAATCCTCTTTGCAAAGGATCTGGAAATATCTTGTAGATGTAGATGTTTTGAATAAAACTAAATGTGACAAAAAAGTTTTGGTATTCGATTTACAACAGGTCCAGGTAGACCAAACTAACATTAGAAGTTCCCTGATCTTATAGAGTGTCAACAGATCAAGATATTGTATGCAGAGGTCCTATTGGAGGCATGTAGATTGTGAGCTTGGTTGAGGTAAAAAGGAACAGATTGATCACTACATATGCTGTAAAGAAATAGTGGATTTAGCTAAATAGAGAAATCTGGAAAAATAGAATCAAAGTTGTAAAAAATATGTACTGGCACACAGAGTGTGCCTTAGCACTCATCAATCTTGCCCCAGATATGGGCAAATATTTGGTCAGATGAGAATCGCAGCCCTGTAAGGCAACTCATCTAGAGAAGGACACTCTATACAAACCTATGGCTAGGTGGAAGTCACTGGTATTGGAAACCATGAAGACAAATCCCTGGCCCTCCTGGTAATGTTGGACACTGGGCTAATCACCCAGTTCTGGAAAACATCAATTGATTACAGAAACTTCCACAGTCGTTAACCATGATGTCGACACTGATAGGGATGAGGCAGAGGATATGTTTTTTTAAACAACTGATGATTCGCAAACGAGACGAAGATTGACGTTGAACAAGCTGATATCATTGTTCTTGCCCTAAACAGTCATCTAAATCGCACAATGGAACGTGCGTACCATGTATGAATGTGGGATTGCCAAATAGATTGGAGGTACAAGATAAGTGTACTTAGCGTAAGTGAGACCAGATGGAACCAAGTGGAACAACAATCCTAGCAACAGGAGAAAGGTTACTATACCCAGACAATCCAAATGAAGATACCAAGGGAGTAGCAATAATGTTATCAAAGCAATCCAGCAAAATTCTTATGGAATGGGAGCCAATAAACGAAAGAATTATTCGTGTAGACTTAATGCACGAGGACAAATTGTTACCATCGTCCAACAAATGAGGATGAGGAAAAGGAAGCCTTCTACGAACAACTTCAGAACATATGGTGCTCCCAAACGGGTTATCAAAATCGTGATGGGGGGGGGGGATGCCAAAGTAGGAAGTAACAACGTGAACCGAGAAAAGATCACAGCGAAGCACGTTATTGGTGAGGTGAATGAGGGTGGCGAATTACTGGCAGAATTGGAGGAACCATCTTTTCAATAAAGAAAATACATACTAGTATGATGACTTTGACTTTGCAATTGTCAACTTTCCTTTTTTATGTAGTAATGTCCCACTGTCACCTGATTATGGTGTGTAAGTCTCTCAGTTAATTCGATACGCAAGGGCATGCCATGCGTATGCTGATTTTTTTAAATCGAGGCCAACTACTAACCAAAAAGTTGATGTTGCAGGGTTATAACGAATCTCGTTTAAAGTCATCATTTCGCAAATTCTACGATCGCTATAATGACCTTGTTTGCGATTACAAATTATCACTAAGTCATATGTTGACTGATTTGTTTCATACCCTTTGTTAGACTGTCATGTTCATACTAGATTTGACGACGGGTAACCCTATCTACTTTGTTTCGACTACAGGCTCACGGCGGGTGTGACCGGTCAACAGAGGATGCTTACACCTCCATGGCACCTGATCCTGCTTTCGCTATTGTTGAAGGTCCGTGTTGCCCTACACTCGATTTTGTATGTGGTTTTTTGGACTATGATTACGTTTGATACTTTGTTACTTCGCCATTTTATACTAGTATCTAAAGAAACATGGGAGTCACCAGTTAGAACAAGAAACCAAATACTAGTAGACGATATCATGATAAACCAGCAGAATGTAAGAGTACTGAGAGGTGCCGACATCAACTCAGACCAGCATCTTCTTACAGTAAATGTCAGGATCAAGCTAGCAAAGAACAGAAGTGAGATAAATATAACATTGAGAAACTCAAGGATATCAACAACTGTTTCAGATAGAGCTGCAAAACAGATTCGAAGTCCTTAAAGACCTGAAGTAGGATAGAGAATCTTGAAAAAAAATTCGGGCTATGGGCAGAGAAATAGTACAGAGATCATTGGTAGGAAAATAAACAAAAGAAATGAATGGATGTCTGAGAGCACATGGCAGAAAGTGGAGGATAGAAAAGAGGCAAAGAATAAATTAAACAATGCAAAAACAAGAACACAGAAAAGGGAAGCAAACATCAAATACCAGTAAATCAACAACGAAGTAAAGAAGTGTAGACAGGACAAAAGGGTGTTTATAAATAAGATAGCATCGGAGGCAGAACAAGCAATGCATTATGGATATATAAAAGCCCTCTACAACATCATAAAAACACCCCTGATTAAAATAAAATGGAAGAACAGCTGGAAAGTTCCAAAGGAATGTCAAAGGGACTTCCAAGAATGGAGATCTTAAAACTGGATAGGCATAACACTACTGACAACAAGTGAAGTATTATGTCGCATACTTTTCAATAGAATTAATGAAATCCCAAATATATTAATTTTGCTTTAAGAAAAGAGAACAAGAGAGGTATATCAGTCAACAAATCAGATGAACAACAGCAAGTTGAGAGCAACAGCATCGGTAAAATGTAAAAATGTTCAAATTCATCTCCCAGTTTTCCTCTTCATGCAAGTTGTCTGTGTATTACATCACGTAAACATATTGTCGTCTGGTAGATTTGTCATTAACATACGACTTTTTTCACCATCAAGTATTGACAGTTTGCTGGAGTCTGCATGATCCACTGCAAGTCAATCCTCCCTCTCATTGCACCTTCAAGGCAAGTTCCTTGTGTGGTAACTATCGAAAGTCTTACTGAAGTTGAATACAATAGCAATCTGTCTGATGAAAAGGGGAATACTATTTATATAACGAACAACAATCAATATCTTACGGCCTAAAACGGAATACATATTAAGAGTTGGGCAAACATGGACCCTGGATATACCATGAATTTGATCAGTTGCCTAGAAGGAGTAAGCATCCCCTGTCGATCGGTCACACCCACATTGAGTCCATTATCTTGACAAAATAAACGGAGTAATCCGTAGTCAGAATCAGTGTATAAAGAACGACCTAACAATTGGTGTAAAACACGTCAGACAGTATTTGACCCAATGGCAGGTTCTTTTGGCAAACTAGATCGTTGTAGAGATCAAAGAATTAGCAAAATGCTGACTTTAAACATGAGTGCTGAAACTCCTGCAACAACGACTTGTTTGTCAGTATCCTACCTCGATTTATAAACTAATCATACACAGAAATAGCTCTTGCATATCGCACCAGTTGAGAGACATAAACACCATATGCAGGTGATTGTGGAATGTTGCTATATAAATATGGAATGTTGACGATGGAGAAGTTGAAATGATCCTATTTGTCATAAAGTTGAATTGTTACTTTGCCGTTAATATTTATGTTCAATAAAATATAATTATAAGTAGGAAGCAGACATAGAAGACTCGGTGGTGTCTTTTATTTCGAGTTTACTGGGATATACTGAATATGACATAAACATGGAAAATTATTATTATTGATAGATAAAACGTCATCGATATATCGAAATGTCGTGTTAAAGACCACTAGATTTTTTTTCTTCTCCTCTATGAGCTTTCGAATTAAGTTTGCCTCGTAAGAATATAAAAACGGGTCAGCTAATAAAGGAACACAATTCATACCCACAGGAATTCAAAAAAAAATAATATTGGAAGACATGATCACCAAACACTACGACGATATTGTTGATGAGGAACTCCAGCATTGATTTAATATCAATTTCAGAGTAATTGTGCGTAGGATCAGAGTGTCCAGAGTTTAACGAAGTAATGAACATTTCGTTTTTTCCAGCAACTGTCTATAATGTTAAAAAGTTTATCGTGAGGAATGGTCGTGTAAAGTATTGAAAAGTCATACGTTTTGATGTTGTTGAGTTGAGAAAAGTTCTGTGATTTAAAATTTACTAGATGATCTATAGATATTTTATTTACTCTCGGATTTACTCCACTTCTGGCATATCTTGTTTTGAAATGTTATTCGTTGGTGAAAGTCATGACTTGACTTTCACACGATGTGGAAGCATTTTCAGATTGATGGACGAGAATGGTGATCCTTTACCCCCCCCCCCCCCCAAAAAAAAATGCCTTGCTGCTAATAATATGTGCTGCATTTGGTTTGCAGCAAACATTGCCGCGAAATTGCTATATATAGCATTCAAAATCAGAAATTATTCATCGCTGCATGTTTGCGGTATACTGTATATGCTGCAGACTTGCATGTATCAAAATATATGTCCATATAAGGAAACCCGCACCTCAGATCTCCAGATTTCTGTA
>CAJDSM010004018.1:0-12010 GCA_903981925.1 Ostrea lurida
ATGGCACCTGATCCTACCTTCGCTTTTGCTACGTGTATGTGCACCCTATTTTCCCCAATGTACTATTATTTAAATATCCGCGTTCAAAACAAAGTTGGTATAGGATGTTTCTTAATAGCTGGTCCACATTTGCCTACAAAATGTTCCGAGCAACACAACCTTGTCTGATCGTATATTTCTTCTGAATTATGGCAGCATTTTTATTCACACTTTCCTATTTCATCGTTTGAAGGAAACCTGTGCATTGAAATATTTATATTGGTTTACATATTTGTAAGCGCGTTTCTGTAACATCCAGCAAGAACTTTGGAGCTTCCTGAAGTTATATGTAACGCTTCTCTAATCAGAGGCGTAGAGACTGATTTGATAAGTGGGGGGGGGGGAACTTTAAAAAAATCACAGAAAGTGGGGGGGGGGGCAAACTTCATAATTTGTGACAACACCAAAAAAAAAAAGGAGGCCCATTGTAACCATAAAGTGGGGGGGGAGGGGGGGGGGGGGGGGGCCAAACCTCCTAACTTGATTACTAGAAGTGGGGGGGGGCACACCTTTCTAAATTGTGTGTATCTAATTTTGCATGAAGAAAAGTTACTCGAGTAAGGGGGGGGGGGGGGGGGGGGAAAAACATACTTTCTGCCCCCCCCCCACTGTTGAAAGTGGGGGGGGGGGGGGCATGTGCCCCCTGCCCCCGGTCCTACCCATGTCTATAATTACATGTATTACCCTGAAGTCCAAACTTAATTTACGCAAGCGCACTATATTCCGGATCAAGGAAATATAACTCGCGTATTCGGAAAGGCCTATAGCTGGTAACGGCTTAATATCGACGACAAATCCTGAACTGATGTGAAGGAGAATTAGGAATATCATTTGATATGATAAGTAATTGTAATAGGTTGATATTTTGGACTGTATCGAAAACAACTCCACGAATCATTTCATTCAGGTCATTCATAAGTGGTCTCCTAGGAGAGTAATGACGTACAGAACATTATCAAGAAATTAATTTCAGTGGAGGCGTTCGTCTAACCATCGTCTGTCCAATACATGTACCAATACATAAATGAGAAGCATTATTATAAACAAGTCTGATAAGTATACGTGACAATATGAAGATACCTCTGGCAATCCTTAGTTGAATGCGTAATTAATGCACGTTTGCTTTTCTGTTGGTGTTACATGTACTAAAATGCGGAATTGAACGCCATTTATTAATTAGAATAAGAATTTAAGGAGTTTCTTTACAAATGATTAAACGATCTGTACCATAAATTGATGAAGCTGAGTTGAATGAAGTTTGTAACGCATCTTGAAATTTCGGCAATGACAGCGGTATGGGTAGAGAATCCTCTGTCCGTCTTTAATGCACATACATTTTATACATAGCACAGTGTACAACAGGAATGTGGCCTATAATTTGACCCAGCCTCTTTGTATTTGATTTATCACTTTTTGATTACTTATTACTTTTTAACTATCAGAGACTGAGTGAATGTTGACTCCAACACCTTGTAACTTTAGATTGCTAATGTAAGTACTGGTATCTTATTATTTAGATTGCTCTACAATGCCACACACTACACATACATCGACCTCGCTTTTGTCGTTGCAACAAACAATAAATTAAAGTTTTTAACAATAAATTTACCACACGCCGGCGGCTTGCGTGTGTCGTCACAAACAATAAAGAGTCTTAACAAATACCAGTTAAAATCATCACAGTGCTAGATGTCTTCGGTGAATATTTTCCTGGGTTATATTTTAAAAAAAAAATTCAATACAAACAGACATTTAATTTTAACCCGCTTCGACAATTCTGTTTTGACTTATGATTGGACAAAAACGATTCACATGACTTCTTCCACTCTCGGATATCTTTCCTTGTCGAATTATGATGTCACGCCCCCACATTCTTCTTGGACTATAAGGTCTCTTTTAATTGGTGACGTACTTAACTACGTAAGGCCCTACTGGCAATTTCAAGATAGGTTTATCCTCACCATCATCGTGCAGGATATTTTTAGTCTTATATAAACTCAACAACTAATAAGACAGTGACTTTATGACATCCACCGTGACTCATCTCGTGATTTTTGCACTCTGAACAGATTTGTTGTGATTTATCTGGACATTTTTTTTTTTTTTTTGTGCTTGATACTGATATACCGTTCACTGGATAAATTTTGTGTAAATTTGGATTTAAAATAAATTGACAAGACAGGTTTCCCCACAAAACATTGTTAGTTAGAGTTTTATTTACCCTCGCTCGATAACGCTAATGGTCAGTGGGTGGCAACTCTTTTATATTCGTATTACTCTCTGTTCGCCCTCAATTCTTCTGCCATCTCCTGTTAATCAATCTTTTGGACTTTCCGTTCTCATTGTCTCCCATGCCTCAAAATGGTCTCATCATCAAACATTCACTCAATTTGATATATGGATATCACAGAAGTATGCAGGTCAGTTCGAAGTTGGTCATTGGTCCGATGAATTTTGGACAGGTTAGCCCTCTTTTTGAACTTAGGAAAAAAAATCAGATTTTTTTTCGTTTCGTTCATTATCTTCTGTAACGGTTGCACACATTCAACTTCACATTAGATATCTGGACTACGTCGACCGCAGGAATATGTGCAGGTCAAGTTCGATCTCTCAGGTTCATGGTCCGATTTGTACTAATTTTGGACAGCGTTAGCCCCCTTTGACACATTAAAGAATGCCCGTACATTATGTCTATTATTCCTCAAATAGCAAATTATTTCGCGCTGTTTCCTTTACGCTGATTCATATCATTGCAACAGTTGCACACATTCAGCTCTGAACTGCATAGTTATTACCGAAGATCCACTTGGTATAATATACGTCTCCTAGTGGAATGATGCAATGACTCATCAAAGTCTCAAAAAATCAGTCCTTGGTCATGGTCTGATGATTTTGACAGAGTTGAGCCCTCTTGAACTAGAAAAACCAGAAATTTTTTCGTTTCCGTTTATTATCTTGCCAACGCGGTTGCATACTTCAACTCAATTCTGATGATATGGATAGCGCCACCTAATTCTGCTTTGTGAAGAACTTTCAATTTCACCCTAATGAATTCCTTATCTGACTTCACTGTAGGGCGGGGGCATCTCGTTGTCGCACCGCAATTAGTTTTTTAAAATCTGTTCCATTAGCAGAGTTAGTGATTTGTAATATGTTATTGTGCAATGCCTCTCTCTCTCTAATACAATTTTTAGGAATAGTGATTCTTTGTTGTTGATTCTTGCTTTTATTTCATAAGGCTAATTTTGACCTAGATTTTTTAATGTTAACAGGATTTGGGGCTTGTCTGGGACGATCATAAAATACTTTTATACCAGCGGAGTTCAACATTGTTTACCGCTAGACATTTTCAAGATGATGACTGCCATGGAACGTCCAGGTGTTTTGATAACACAATATGATAGTTAAACATAAATAAAGCAATGACTCGTGCTTCGTTGTGACCTGTCTTGGTACACACTTTCTTGTGGACTTTGAGGTAAAAACTAGCATGAAGAAAAGAGATTAGAACTGTAGTTGCTTAAAAATACTTCTATTGGCAGAAAACAATTTACTGCAGTAAAGTCTCACCGCTGCTACTGACTTTTTTACAACGCTCCCTAGAACACTATCACGGGAATAGTCAGAAATACTCATTTCTTCGATAGCCCATATACAAATAATTTTAGCTATGGAAAAAATTAAGGTTAGAAAGTGAGAGTAATGGAGATTAAAGAACGAGGAATCCGTTGAGCGAGAAATCCTACACGCCTCAATGATGAGGATGTCAATCACATTGTCATAAGCAGAGATTGGACAATTGAGAATAGACAATCTAGAAGAACACAGCTCACGCCGCATCACGAGCTCCGTTGACAATTTATGGTTGACGTCTCTCACGACTCACATTAAGTCGGCTCATTGTTACAGTAAGACTCTACCGCGAAATGCTTCCTGGCGATGAGTGTGTCCATAGTCACTGTGTAGCCTATATTTCGCACAGCAGCTAACTCACCTTTCATAGTATCGCCAGTATTAGTTCCGTCACATCATCTGGAACTACAGCAATTGATAATATTCTCTCCCGTACTAGATATTTGAGAAAGCTCATGTCTCAATAATTCAATCCATTCAAATGGCTCTCTGCTCAAAATACAGATGATCATCGGTTCTTATCACATTTGAAATTAAATGGAGGAAGTGATCTCCGCTACTTTTAATTGGCAATACGGTCGGCTCGACGAATGCTCCTCTCAGTACTCAGTCAGACGCCCTGGTATCGTACGTCGAGTAGCATAAAATAGTTACAGTACGTTTCTCAACACAGAGTGCAATACTTAACGGCGATACGTCCATTATTCGTTATCCCGGAACGGTACAGGCAAAGGTTTAGAAGGCTGATATATAGACCAAGGAGTTCGTAGTATACCTTAGGTAGAATTTGCTATCATTGAAATATACGATATTATTTTGATCACGTCCTCACGATGGTTATTTTAACGTAGAATACTCGGTAATATACAAATTAGTGGTGTGGAACTCTCTACTTTAGGACCTAACTCGTCCTTTGGGTATAGACAGAAGAATCTTAACCATAACAGTGAGACTTGTGCGCTCTGGCCATGCAAGATCATTCCGAACAGTAGGGTCACATCTATAGTAACGCACTACAAAGATAGTTGTTACTGTATACAACTGCTTGAGGAAGCTGCAGTTATTTCAGATACTTACAGTCTTTTCATAAGAACAACTTTTTGGTGCCAAATCTCAGTGTCGTCCTGTAGTTCCGTCTACGTAGATACGAAGACGCTCAAGCACATCTGATATACAGATACGTGTGACGATTCTTGTCTTCAGAGTTTCAAGTTCTGAGGATCTATGCGGCTTTTCGTAGGCACATCTCTCTTCTAGACTCGCTCTACTTCGCGTGTACTTACTTGCAAGAAAAAAGGTCATCTGGTATTAGTGAGTGTGCTTTAAAGCACTTATATGCATAGGTTTTAAGACTTTCATAAGACACCTGACCCTAAAAAAACTACCCAATAGATTTTTTCTTTTACAATTATGCACATTAGTCTAACAGTTCAGTCCTCGATCGATATTCTCGCGTGCTACTCTGTGATGCAATACTAATTACGAATCGCACGCCTGCGGCATCTGTGGACGTAATCTGGTCTATATATATATAGTATTTGGCAATGCCGCTCGCTCTTATAGATCGCTCTCTGCCCTTTTCCTTACCTCTAAGTCATCGCAAAATAATATGACGACAATCTCGCGCAATACCGAGCTTTGCTCAGCTTTATCGTGCTTTACCCTCTTATGCTCCCATGCACGCTTAGCCAAGGCACATGGTATCTTTCTTCCTAGTTACATGGATACGAAATAACATATTCTATACGTTGCACCATAAAATAAGCTTCAATAAAATGTAACAAAGACAAAATGGCACATATAGGTTTAAATTAAATCAACAAAAATGACAATATGTGTATACAAAATTTTAGCACTTTTATTTCTGCTTTAAAAAATTGTCCAAAGAATTTTTGAGTTTATACTATTAATATGAAAGAGTTGTCCAATAACAATCACTCACTCAAAACATCTGGTACATTGAGGGAAATAAAGATAGCCAAATGGGTCACTTCTCCTACCCCCCACCACCCACCCAACCAACACTGGATTATATGAACATTTAAAAGTCAGGCAAGATTAATCTAAGTTGTAGCGGCCGCCTTTTTTGTCTGCTATTTTGTACAGCAAGCATCCACTATTCAAGATGGACGATACGCTTTTCGTCTATATACAATTGACACTTTAACATCTTATATTCTGTTTCGCTGGAATATCGAGCGTATATGTACTTAAGAAGCATCAGTACTAACTGGTTTGTGCTTATTCGTCGTCCAAGGGAAGTAAGTACTGTCATGTACACTCAAAGTTAACCAATCATGTATTTCTAAATAAGTCTTGATTAAAAATAGAAAAAAGCCCACCAGATTATACGAATAACACAATTCTACCATCTTGGTCCTATATAAATCTTGTACTTCTCGATGTATGTATCACTTAATTTGTTGCATTAAAAATTCTTTATGCAACTATTGCAAGACGACACTTTTCTTGTCCCCCTCCTTCAGCACCTCTCCCCTCTCTCCCCCCTCTCTCCGCCCCTCCATAGAAAAAATCACGTTCGCCATATATAACAACTGAACAAGACCTCCTACCAAACCACCAGATTTAGCTTGCGTACTTTGTCTCTGTCTTTTTGTGTCAAACAGAATATTCACCTGTCTAATAAATGCTCGAATCTTACTGACTCATATGATCTCTCGCAAGTTTTGATCTTTCTCCTCCCCGAATTAGGCACAGATGCATATGTATTCATGTCGATCGATCTCCTCCATCAGAATGACGCATCATCTGCTTCGAATATATTCTCTTTGTGTGTACTCCGAGTAATGTGATCAATAATGCTGTGTATATAAAACACTTCATGCATTCTAGACCAATTATATATCAACCACCAATTGTCGACAGCATTCACAGAGATGCTCCAATACCACATCGTGAGACTCGTTAACGGCTAACAATGTCAACTAGTTCATGCTTTGCGGTTATACCGTAAGTTAACCGTATCGATTCTCCCGCTGTGTCGTTATGATTATGACTTAGGTTAGAGCATCTATGTCACAGTCTGTTATTCCTCAACAATCACACATTAACACTACGTCCTATTTTCATCACTATGATTTACCCTTCTATCCTTTTGTGCTTCCATAATTTATCACGAGATCACCTATGACAAGCTCCTAGTTTGACCGATATTTTCTACGGTTGACCAGCTTTTCTTGACACAAAAGCTGGAATTCTAGACTCCTGTACACATGACTGTCTCTCCTGTTCATACCTAGAAGCAACAAAGCCTGAGTGTCGCAGACGACAGTCCCTGACCTGGACTTAATGCCAATGTATTTTCCGCATTTTGCCCTCGCAGCTAGCTTGAAATCGAACTCTTCTATTCAACACAGCGAGCGGCCGACTAAAATATAGTAGTCTTGAGTTTGTTACCTTATGATACGATCACAATCTGCTGAATATTGGACTTTAAGTAAATGCCTGACTCCCACTTTCGCCTTTGTTAACGGGTACTACTTCTGATTCTAATTATCATACACAAAGCTGGCAAATACAGGTGTTTTATGCAAACATCTTGCCACAGCTTAGCATCATGTGTCGCTCTGATAGGACGCTTAGACTCTTTAGACCTATCAGTCAGTCAGTCTTACCACGACGTTTTGCGCCTCGTTTGTGTAATAGTTACCTCTAAACCTCTCTCATAGCGTCGTGAAATAATCCTGCTACCGAGCAATTTCTTAAGAGCTGTTCTTCTGCAGAATACAATCTGTGAGTCATTGGAACTCGATCAGAATTTCCTGACTAGAAAGAGGTTGTTCCTGGAGTTTTCCTGTATGAAGAATTGGAATGTCAAAAGACAATACTTATGACCAACAAGAATTTTTCTCTCGTTTATCTTTAAGGTATTCTTATGGTTTAAGAAGACAAGTCGATATACTACGGCATTTCTACCTTGACTTCCTGTGAAGAGAACATACGCATCTGAATAAAAGTCATACTCCTCAGGTCCAGTATATTTTCTACTTGCTTTCTTTGATATTTGCTTGACAAGGGGAATATACACCATTATTAACTTCCTTTCTTTTGCCATCAAATGCTTGCTAACTGGATAATGTCACTGCTGCCGGGAAGTCCAGTAGTTTCTAAGTCCAACAGACCACAATGTTTTCACTACCAGTAAATTTCTCGCTTTTTCCAGGTATCTGCTTCTATATCATGGATTTACTCCTGATTGAACTTACGTCTGGTCATAAGTCTTTCCCTCCTTTATGCCACATTGGACGATTCCCTGTCAAGCTCTTTTTCTTCTAGAGAAAAACACACATATTTCACAATCAAGAAATTCTGGGTACCTTTTATCATCAGTACAGCTGTACCTGGATCTTCCTTCCCTACTTAAATACATTGGAATTGACTTCATTGCCTAAAACATTACCTGCAATGACAAGCAGTTTATTCGGTTCTCGAAGTGAGTGTTTGAATACTGTATGCTTTTTGTTTATAGCCACCAACCCTTTTTGTCCAGGTGCTCGGGCAATTCCATATTTTCTTGGAACTCTATCCTGACGACTAGGAAAATTGTGCCTCTGTTTACCTGAAAAAATGATGTACCCAGTTTTCATGTCACGGACGACTTGTGGAGATAAATTGTGCTAGAACTGATTAAACAGGTTCCCACAGTTATCTGATCTATAACGGATGGCGAGGTGGGGGGGGGGGGGGGGCGCGGGCGGCGGCGGGGGCGGGGGGGCGGGGGGGGGGGGGGGGGGGGGGGGGGGGACAGCAAGTTACATAGTGCATGGATCCAAGATCACAAAATGATTTTTGTCACATATTACTGAATAATCAAGGATAGAATACATAAAAAACTAAATTTAATACTATGGTCTCTAAAAATTTGCCAGCCACATGTGGCAACCAGTGATAGAACCACTTTAGCACTAAGTCCTATTGCAGAATTTTGAGCAAGTTAAGTTCAAGGAACAAGAGGCCCATGGGCCCACATCGCTCACCCATGAGTGACCTTGGCCCTGGCTCAGCAGTGGTGATTTTACAAACCGAATTTTCAATTTCCTTTAAATTGACCCAGTGGTTCTGGAGAAGAACTTTTATGCAAAACTTTGCATCCCTATTGGTCCTCACACTACCCTATGGTTCTGATTTGATCAAATTTGCGATCTAATCTATATCAGGAAGCTTTTAGGTAATATTGTCTTGTTTGGTGTCAATGGTTCTTGAGAAGAAGTTTCTTTTTTGATTAAAGATTTTCCCTATAATATCCAGTGTCAAACTTTGATCCCCTAATGTGGGCCCATTGCTGACACCCGGGGTCATTGCTTTGAAACAAACTTGATTCGTCCACTATATCAGAAAGCTTTCACTTTTCTGCCACAGTGGTTCTTGAAGGTCTTTAAGGATTTCTCCTCATATATTTTGAAATGGGCCCAGTCCCGTCATCTTGAACAAAGTTTGAATCGCCCATCACCCAAGGATGATTTTGTAATAGTTTGGTTGGAATTTTGGCCCAGTGGTTCTGGAGAGAAGTCGAAAATTATGAAGAGTATTAACCGTCATCAGATGGACGGTAAACAGGACGATCCAGAAAAAGCTACTTGACCTGTCGGCTCCCAGGGTCATGGCGAGCTTAAAAAACAATTAAAAGTACTTTCTATTTACTCTCTTTTGACAAACATTACACTCTTCAATGTAATGTGACCCAGAATTCTTTTGCATAAATCTGCTGCAGAGACTCGTTGTAGCCAGGGATGAAGTGGCCTCATAAAGACCTTTAATGTAAAATGACCTGACAAACCCACAACCCAAATGCTTGTACGCATTTAGAAATGATGGACAAGCTTTGTTTCATCTCTGTTCTGGCACTCCTTTGTATGTTCAGGTTTAGTCAGTTTTTGTTAATTTTATGGAAGAGTTGATCAACCCTCTCTTTGTCTCAGGGATTTGTTTCCATTGATGGCTTTAGTGAAGTAAAACTAAATTGTAATCGTCATTGCAATTATCTATTACGGGTCTGAGAAACATTAACGTCCAAATGTGTACAAGGCATTGGTACGTCACAAAGTAATCAAGACTCAACAATTGTGCATTTTTACGATATAAAGCAAGGTAAAAAAAAATATTATTTTCATAATTCACTGTTCATGCCTTCTATATTGTAGCTCGGAAATTATAATTGTTTCCGCAGCTAGTATAGTTTTTCACTCCAACAAAAACAATGGTTGTAGTTGGTAAACTGTCATTCTTTATTAATGTACAAAGGAAAGCTCCAATATTTACAACTAAGGGAGATCCTACTTTCTGATCAGAATGGTACATAGATTTGGTTTAGGATCCTCCCAAATTACATACCAAGTTACAGGTAGATATGTATAATCATTAACGATGAAAAATAACCGGGTGGCAACCAAACCAATAGCACCACCAAAAGCCAATCAACATTTGGATTTCCCGCCACCCAAGGGAAACAAAGTCCAGACAAATATATAGGAAAAAGAATTTTCTCCGATAAATTAAACAAATTGAGACACAGAAAAAAATTGATAATACACATACAGATGATTTTATATTTACAAGTTAGCCAGCCAAAACCTTTATTCTATGACATGCATCACGTCATATGACTATGTCATCCATGGAATACAAATCAACGTGTACGAGGACAGTAGCAGAACATAAATCTGACCTTTCGTACGTATTATAACTACAAGAAAATAACAACTACCAGAACAAGTGCTCATAGGACATGATGCAGACCTGGATCTGAACCAATACAATGATGAAATGCGAGACGGTATATCGGGAACTGAGCAACATATATTGGACACGGAGCAGGGACTCTAATCTGAACCATTAATTGAAAGAAGTAAAAGGAACCTGTTCTTTAGTACTCTTGACCAGCATCTCAGATTTCCATCGGCCCATACGCTGTTATTGCATTTTCAGAAAAACCTAGCCTAGCTGCATGTGTTGTGTGTGTTGCTGCTCCGATTCGAAAAATGTGACCTTTGTAAAATGGGTTTAAGCCCATGAATGCAATAGCTGCCTCTAATTGTTTTGATACAAATGAATGTGAAACGGGAGTGTCATCTGTAAACTGAAAAAGGGGACCACTTGAATGTTTGAATTGGCACACGTAGTCAAAAAGAGCATAAACTGGACAGAATTCCTTTTCAGACTGGACCTTTAAGCAAATTGTAATTGACTGACCCGATTGCATAGTTTTTGCATGACGTAGAATTAAGTTTACACTGTCCAATTTCCCCTTTTTGTTTCAAAATGGATATCTGACCTTTGTATTACGTGACTTATCCCCTGTCTAGATTTGATAACTAATTCACCTAATCTGAAAAATCAAACTAATGCAGTAAGAAACAATGTTCTCAGTAGGTAACGGCGTAGAAAATTAGAGCATGTATGCTGTATGGCATTGAACAAGTTTTCATAAGAATTTCCCTCTGTTATTGGGAGTCGCGAGTCTGATACATGGCATGATTTTTGACAGCCTTTAAAAGTTTTTTGTACTAAAAAATTTTGGGATGGTCCGCAAAATTTAAAATCTTATGGAGAAATGAAATGGCTGACAAGTGTGATGCTAACGTGCTTACCGCATAATTGTTTTCATAAAGGTTTGCCAAAAATTACAAATGGTAAAAAATTGAAGTGGAAAAGTAAGATTTGATGATGACCAATGCAACAGCCTATTCCATGTATGCAGATATGCTTTTTTGGTAGCAGGGTTGAGAGAGGCTTGTATCAAGTCATATGCAATCGGTGTTAAATTTGCAAAAGCTGGCATGGAACGTGTGTTTGTTGTTTTGCCAAGTATGGAGCTTCCCTGAAAGCTTCCTGAAATTTTAAGCGAGACAATCTGTCAGATAGTACGTTAGATTTACCCGGAACATGTTTAGCTCTGAAATGGATGTTATATTGCATCGACACAAGCACAAGCCGTCGTAACAATTTCATTGAAACATGTTCTCTTGCTGACTGCTTATTAATGATATCTACTACGGCCCTATTGTCAGATAAGAATAAGATTTTCTTGTTTCCGAGTTCCTCACACCATATTTCTAAAGCAATTACAATTGGAAAAGGTTCTTTAATACATATATAATACTGGGCAAGTGTATCTGACCACTTGTCTGCAAACCATTTAGAACCGAGTACTGCTGCATACCCTTATGACCCTGATGCATCGGTTTGCAAATTTAAATGTTCTGACGACATCCAATCCTTATCCCAAGGTTATTTAAGCTGGATAGTTAAGCTAGGAGCAGAATATTGGCTACTTGGTCTATTTCATTTGAACAGTTCAATGGCAAGTCAAGTTTTCTTA
>CAJDSM010004022.1:74-11274 GCA_903981925.1 Ostrea lurida
GTATGGCCTGTTGTACTCTAATTTACAATGATAAATAGAGTAGTCCATAAGTCATGACTGATGTCAGTTGTCGGTACACGTATATAGAGTCTTATGAGTACAGTCTATTTGGTATGAACGACGGGTAAACCCGTATGTTATGGTTTCTTTTGATATGTCGATCGTACGTGAGTGTCTATTTCGGTCAAGGATGTGTATGAACCCAGGCTTCAGCAGTATGAATATTGCACTATTGCCTATCATATTGCAACAAAGGAGCATCATGAGCTGCGAGCACTTCGTTTGTGTTAATTAGAAGTCCGAAGTTTGCAGTTATACTAGATGCATATTTTAACACTATTGATTTTTATTTGTGTAATAAGTACTCGTCTTGTAATGTAATTCATTTTTTACGTGAGCACTATAGACCATACGTTTATATCACAAATATTGATATTTTACTTATTCCAGCTCATTTTCTTGTTAATTTCTCAGCGCTCCGTGAGCTGGGGATCGTAATCACTGTCAAATTTTCACTCCATCCACAAATATATGATAAAAGAGTATGATTTTATAATACCAACTGCCACTACAACAAATAGTAGATCATCGAACGCACGTAGGTCGAAACAGCTTCTTCATCAAAGGTGTCTTTACTTTTAGGTATATCGACTCAACAGAGAAGTTACCCGCACACGCACCAACAGTTCACTTTAAGACTAGGCAATATTGAGTTTCGCTGCGACTGTCTTAATCTCTAAACGTGCCTTTTGTAAATTAAGTGCCATCTCATTAAGGTTAGTACATATTATTTCTGTATTACGAGGCATTTAACTTATATATTTGACACCACCATAGTGAGACTCTCTGCCAGTCAAGCCTTCTCGATTGACACCTATGACATCACAGTAATGGCGCGTAAAATCGCGCGATAAAAATATGCATATTTGGAAATTCAAACTTTGAAAGAATAAATTCTTTGAAAATACAGCTTTTTGAACAAATGAAACTTTTATAGATTAATAAGCACTCTCTTGATAATAAAAAAATAACGAAAATTTTTAAACTCTGTGATAAAACTCCTTTAATGTTAGTCTCTGGACTTTCGGCAAATTTAAGTGACAAGTCCAAATCTGGGATTAATTAGTCCCAGACGTCAGGCTTTAGGAATTTTGAACCCCTGATCTTATTCCTTTCAAATATAATAAAAAAAAAAGATATGATATTTTGCAACTTAGAAATGACAGTATGTTCTTTGAATGTTACACTAAGAACAAATTTATATAGTAAATTTAATTTTTGTCCAGGAGCCAAAAATTGATGGCACATAATTTGAAGATCATAATCATATTACACTTGGAAATAAAGAAATACAGATTTATATTTTGAACAGAAAATGACTTGTATGGGTCATTTGAACTTATTTTGATTCTTTTAAAAATCATTGACAAAATGAGGGATATTTCCTTTAAATTTTTTGTTCAGATTATTTTCTACTAAAATTGCAATTATTTTTTTTACCTTATAAATAAAGTGAATTTGAGAGTTTTCAATTTCAAAATGTTTTTTTATAATATTTTCCACTTTTCATACAAATAAAATTTCTGAGGTGTAGCATTCCTTCTTAAATCATTTTCATTTGGAAATTTTTGAAAGTATGAGTCTCTATTGTTACTTTATAGACCTATGTTGATGGAGAAGCCAGACATCATTGTTGCCACACCCACCAGAGCCCTGGCACACATTAAAGTCGGCAACCTTAACCTCAAACAGTCATTAGAATTGCTGATCATTGATGAGGCGGATTTACTCTTCTCCTTTGGATATGAGGATGATGTGAAGGCAATTCTCAGGTAAATACACACAATTCATAATTGTATATCAGTTACATACCCCTATGATGACGTCTGTCAGAAGGTTTAAATTTAATGATAGATAGATACAGTCTCTGAAACGTGCTAAACTTTGCCGACATCGCACGCAGAACGAATGGTGACCGCAATTTGGTGAACGGAGACTGCACGGTGATCGCATGCTGAACAATGATTGAAAAATGACTAAATACATGGTGACCACATGCTGAACGCTTGGTGACCGCACGCAGAATGCACGGTGACAGCATGTTGAACGCACGGAAAAATGGTAAAGTAGAACGTTTCTGGGACTGTAGATAGATAGATAGATACAGTCGAACCTCGTTATCTCGAACTCTGTGGGACCAAGAAAAAAGTTTTAAGATATCTGTGAATTTGAGATATTGAAGGTAAAAATACTAAGAAAATAGGTGGTTGGGACCTTCAAATCAGTTCAACATAACCATGGTATTCGAGAAATCAATGTTTGGGATATTGAAATTCAACTGTAGATAGATAGATGATCGAGAGAGATGAAAGAGAGAGAGAGAGATATATAAATAGATAGATGTAGAAAGAGAGAGAGAGAGATATGATTGAGTCATAGGTCAATGCCAAAGGTCAAAGTCAGATTTCATGTAGTCATTGTGTGTTAGCTCTCCTGATGAGCTTTTGTGATCCCATTTTGTGCATCTGTAAGCATCTTTGGGTAAAGGGGGTTCAAATTTGTTCCAAGGAATCAACATACCTCCTTTGAAAGGTGAGAAAATCATGAAAATGCAAAGATAAGTGGGGGTCATTTAAAAGTCTTCTCGAGAACCACTGGGCCAGAGAAGTAGAAATTTACATAAAAGCTTCCAGCATAGAGTAGATAAAAATCTGTATAGGTCATGGCCCCATGGTTAGATTAGGGCCACAGCAGGAGATCCAAGTATATAGGGAATCTTCTGATCCAGTTTCAATCAAACTTGCTACAACTTGTCCATGAGTGAAGGGGATTAAATGTGAACATGTTTTACTCTTTAGCTCACCTGAACCGAAGGTTTCAATGGTGAGCTATTCTGATCGCTTTTTGTCCGCTGTCCGTTCGTCCGTCTGTCTGTTAACTTTTCACATTTTCGACTTCTTCTCAAGAACCCTGTGGCCAAATTCAACCAAACTAGGTACAGATCATCCTTGGGTGAAGGGGATTCAGGTTTGTTCCAATGAAGGACCAGGCCCCCATCAAAGGGGAGATAATCACAAAAATGCAAAAATAGGGTGTGGTATTTAAAAATCTCAAGAAACACTGGGCCGAAAAAGCTGAAAATCATATGAAGCTTCCTGATATAGTGGAGATTCAAGTTGTTCAAATCATGACCCCCGGTGGTAACGATGGGGCCCCAATAGGGGATCAAAGTTTTACATATAATTATATAGGGAAAATCTTTAAACATCTTCTCTTCTCTAGAACCACTGGGCCAGAAAAGCTGAAATTTATATTGAAGTTTCCTGATATAGTGGAGATTCAAGTTTGTTCAAGTCATGACCACCGGGGGTACGATGGGCCCCAATAGGGGATCAAAGTTTTACATATGATTATAAGGGAAAATCTTATTCTCAAGAACCACTGGGCCAGAAAGCTGAAATTTACATGAAAGCTTCCTGATATAGTGGAGATTCAAGTTTGTTCAAATCATGACCCCCGGGGTACGATGGGGCCCCAATAGGGGATCAAATTTTTACATATGATTATGTAGGAAAATCTTTAAAAATCTTCTTCTCAAGAACCACTGGGCCAGAAAAGCTGAAATTTATATGAAAGCTTCCTGATATAGTGGAGATTCAAGTTTGTTCAAATCATGACCCCCGGGGGTACGATGGGGCCCCAACAGGGGATCAAAGTTTTACATATGATTATATAGGAAAAATCTTTAAAAATCTTCTTCTCAAAGAACCACTGGGCCAGAAAAGCTGAAATTTATATGAAAGCTTCCTGATATAGTGGAGATTCAAGTTGTTCAAATCATGACCCCGGGGGTACGATGGGGCCCCAATAGGGGATCAAAGTTTTTACATATGATTATATTGGGAAAATCTTTAAAAATCTTCTTCTCAAGAACCACTGGGCCAGAAAAGCTGAAATTTATATTGAAAGCTTCCTGATATTAGTGGAGATTCAATTTGTTCAAATCATGACCCCGCGGGGTACGATGGGGCCCCAATAGGGGATCAAAGTTTTACATATGATTATATTGGGAAAAATTTAAAAATAATCTTCTCAAAGAACCATCTGCCAGAAAAGTGAAAATCATATGAAAGCTTCCTGATATAGTGGAGATTCAAGTTGTTCAAATTCATGACCCCCGGTGTACGATGGGGCCCCAATAGGGGATCAAAGTTTTACATATGATTATATAGGGAAAATCTTTTTAAAATCTTCTTCTTCAAGAACCACTGGGCCAGAAAAGTGAAATTTAATTATAAAAGCTTCCTGATATAGTGAAGATTCAAGTTTGTTCAAAATCCCCCCTCCGAGGGTTGGGTGGGGCCACAATAGGGGATTAAAGTTGCTACTAATGCTCTTCTTAGTGAAGCAGTGCTCAGGTGAGCGATGTGGCCCTGGGCCTCTTGTTTTGATCACTATCATTCCAATTCTTTACAAATTTAGTATGAATGAGCAAAGTTGAATACGCCTGTACAGTTTGTGTTGTGCTTTTTCAGTCACCTCCCCCGGATCTCCAAGCCTTTCTGATGTCCGCGACGCTTAGCGAGGATGTCCGCGCCCTAAAGAGGATGGTTCTCCATAACGCTGTGAGTAATAAATAGGATGGTTCTCCATAACGCCGTGAGTATAGAGAGGATGGTTCTCCATAACGCTATGGAGTATAAAGAGGATGGTTCTCCATAACGCTGTGAGTATAAAGAGGATGGTTTCCATATGCTCTCCATAAACGCTGTGAGTACAAAGAGGATGGTTTTTCCATAACGCTCTCCATAACGCTGTGAGTATAAAGAGGATGGTTCTCCATAACGCTCTCCATAAAGCTGTGAGTATAAAGAGGATGGTTCTCCATAACGCTGTGAGTTAAAAGAGGATGGTTCTCCATAATGCTCTCCATAACGCTGTGAGTATAAAGAGGATGGTTCTCCATAACGCTCTCCATAACGCTGTGAGTATAAAGAGGATGGTTCTCCATAACGCTGTGAGTATAAAGAGGATGGTTCTCCATAACGCTGTGAGTATAAAGAGGATGGTTCTCCATAACGCCGTGAGTATAGAGAGATGGTTCTCCATAATGCTCTCCATAACGCTGTGAGTATAAAGAGGATGGTTCTCCATAATGCTCTCCATAACGCTGTGAGTATAAAGAGGATGGTTTTCCATAACGCTCTCCATAATTGCTGTGAGTACAAAGAGGATGGTTCTCCATATAACGTCTCTCCATAACGCTGTGAGTATAAAGAGGATGGTTTCTCCATAACGCTGTGAGTATAAAGAGGATGGTTCTCCATAATGCTCTCCATAACGCTGTGAGTTAAAAGAGGATGTTCTCCATAATGCTCTCCATAACGCTGTGAGTATAAAGAGGATGGTTTTCCATAACGCTCTCCATAACGCTGTGAGTATAACGAGGATGGTTCTCCATACGCTCTCCATAACGCTGTGAGTATAAAGAGGATGGTTCTCCATAAATCGTGTGGTACGGTGGAAATATTCAGTATGTTTTATTTTGGGATTATTTTAATTTAATTCTTGTGTGTGTGCTGATATGCTAAAAGTGTTATTTCAACATTTGTAGGTAATCTTGAAACTGGAAGAATCACAGCTACCTGAGGAATCACAACTGACCCAGTATCACATAAAGTAGGTCAAAATATAATTAGTATCACATAAGTAGGTCAAAATGTAATCAGTATCACATAAAGTAGGTCAAAAATAATAATTAAGTATCTAAAACACATAAAGTAGGTCATAAATGTAATGAGTATCACATAAAGTAGGTCAAAATGTAATGAGTATCACATAAAGTAGGTCAAAATGTAATGAGTTATCACAAATAAATGTAGGTCAAAATGTAATGAGTATCACAATAATAGTAAGATGATAAAGTATCAAAATGTAATCAAGTATCACATAAAGTAGGTCAAAATGTAATGAGTATCACATAGTGGAATGTAATCAGTATCACATAAAGTAGGTCAAAATGTAATCAGTATCTACTAAATGATATATGTTATATGGAATTGTTTAAAAGGGAAAACCATTATGTTTTTATCATTTTTAATCCTCTTTTTTTTTTTTAGCAGAAGGCTCTAGTGAGCTATTCTGAACATATTTGTCTGTCTGTCCGTCCGTAAACTTTTGATATTTTTTATGCCCCCGGAATCTGCGATTCGGGGGCATATAGTTTTTGGTCTGTCCATCTGTCTGTTTGTCCACAAAAAACTTTAACATTGGCCATAACTTTTGAATGGAAGTGATGGACTTTCATATTACACATGTGTGTTCCTTATGACAAGCCCTTTCTACTGGTGCCAAATTTTGTGATCTCCTGACCTTGACCTTAAAATTTGACCTACTTATAAAAAACTGTAATATTGACCATAATTTTGAATAGAAAGTGATGGGCCTTTTGTATTACACATGTGTGTCCCTTTCTACTGGTACAAATTTTTTTACCTCCTGATCTTGACCTTGAACTTTGACTACTTTTCAAAAAACTTAACACTTGGCCATATCTTTTGAATGGCAAGTGATGGGATTTTCATATTTCACATTGTTTTTTCCTTATGACAAGCCCTTATTGTCTGGTTACCGAACATTTTTGACCTCCTGACCTTGAAGTTTGACCTAACTTTTCAAAAAACTTAAACATTAGGCCATAACTTTTGAATGGTAAGTGAAGATTTTTCATATTTGCACCATGCATAATCCTTTTGGGCAAGCCCCTTTCACACTGGCATGTGAATCCGGGGGCCATCAGTGTTTCACAAACACATCTTGTTGACTTCTCTGTTTCTATTTTGCATTCCATAAAGCATCTAATAGATGATATTGGGGATTCAAGTTTTTCAAATGAAGGAACATGCCTCCGTGAAAGGGGACATAATCAAGTAAATGCAAAAATAGGGTGGGGTCAGTTAGGAATCTTCTCCCCAAGAACTACTGGGCCCAAAAAGTTGAAATATACATGAAAGCTTCATGACATAGTGCAGATTCAGGTTTGTTAAAAGCATGCCCCACAGGGGTAGGGTGGAACCACAATAGCTGATAATTTAAAAAGTTTTACATGTATATGATAAAAACTTGAAAGATCTTCTAAGGAACTACTTGGACAGAAAAGTTGTGATTTTTATTTATGGGTCAGATAAGGAATTTTATGAGACAGTTCGTAGGTGGAGAAAAATTTCTGACTGGCACAGAGTTTGTCAAAGATGCAGCAAAATCATGTGACAGTAACAGGCAAGGCAAATGTCTCAAAAGTTAGGGAAACAAATTGAAATTGATGGCAGATCGACTGATACACAATTTGTAATATTACCAAAGCTGTTGGCATATCGCTATCAAGGATGCATTTCATTTTGAAAGAACGAAAGATTTCTGCCAGATGGATACCGTATTATGTTTTAACAGATGACCAAAAACAGGTACAAGTACAAACCGCTATAAAAGCAATTGCTTAAAATGTTTCCCAAAATTCAATCAAAGACAATTTACAAACATTGTTACTGGTGACGAAACATGGGTTCACTATTTTAAACCAGTAAGAAAAAATTAGCAACAAAATATGGCTAACTAAACACGGTAGAAGGTCTGTAGTTGCCAAAAGAACCATAAACACAAAGAAGGTTCTTTAAATTGCACATTCTTCTCATGTGATGGTATTACCAAGATATTATACTAAAAAAGCTCAAGAAATATCATAAACGACACCCTGTGTCAGGATTTAGGCATGTTCGTCTACTTCATGATAATGCTCCATGCATCTGAGCTTGTGAAACAGTGTTTGAAGTAGGAGAGGGTTACCATCTTGCCACACCCATCGTACTGTCCAGATCCAGCCCCATGCAACTTTTTCCTTTTTCCAAAACATTTAAAGTTCTTATCTGGTCCTCATTACAAGTCCCGACTTGGCTCAGCCATCAGTCAGTGCCTCAGAGGTCTACCTAAATCAGCGTACCGTGTCGCTTTTCAAAAATGGATTAATTAAGAGATTGAAATTATGTATTTTAGACCGCAAATATGTTCAGTACAGTTTAATACTGTAACAGTATATGAAATGCTTTATAATACATCTTAACTATCAATGGTAAAGATAATACCAGTGTGTAATGCTTGTAAATGGAATTTTCATTTTGATATTTTAGATGTGAAGAGCAGGACAAATTTACCCTGGTGTATGCTCTATTGAAATTGAATTTACTTCAAGGGAAGTCCATTATATTTGTGAATGAGGTCAACCGCTGTTACAAGTGAGTATATTGTATAATATTGTAGACATTATAATCAGTTATTATCATTATAGAAAACCACCATATGCATATCAAGGGTTTTAGATTTTGATAATATGAAACAGCAACGTCTCGTTTAACTTCAATCGTACGGCTAAATCGCTCTACGGATGAATTTCTGTTAGTAAAAATCTTGCACACTATGTGTTTCGCTTGATATAATGGCATATTCGCACTTCGGACCGGCAGTACTTATCCGTAAAAAATTAATGTGCATTTTGAACTATATAAATCCGATATACCGGCAGGTTATCTGAGATTCTTCAACGACCGTGTAAAAGACATATGCTATCGGCAATATTTTCACACTTGAAAGATTTTAGAATAGAGAAGAAGGGGGACTGATATGATATTTGTACCGTATTGAAATGATAAGCACGATGATAATGTTTACGGAAGTTCACCATTTCATATTGTGCTGATGATTAAACAAGAGGAATACTCGTACCGGTAAATATAGGCATTTTTGTTACAATGGCAGATTCGTTTAATGGCAAAATGTGATCTGGAAACGAACATGGCTGTTGTAACAGGAGAGGCTGACTGTATTCTTTTTCTGTCGATCTTCACTCCTTGTAGTGCAGAAAGTTTTAATTTTCCTTTGAGGTCTGTACTTTTGTTCATATTTGTGGGGAAGGTTTGGGAGATGATTTAAATATTCCACAATTAAGAAAAAATTCAATAAGAAATAAAAATTCTCTCTTGAACTTTTGAAGTATTGTATGTTTTAAGAAGTCATTAGACCCCTTTCATCTTCAACAAACAGGTCTTCACTAATGCAGGTTTTGATCTGTGATATTGCTTCTTATACTTAAAATCAAACAGAACTTAGTTCATGAAAAATTGAAAACAATTTCATTGATTGATTTCAATTGTTTTCAGACTAAAATTATTTCTGGAACAGTTTGCGATACCATCCTGTGTGTTAAACTCCGAACTTCCAGTGAGTTCTAGGTACGTATCACAAGCTCATTAAACTGTTCAAAATTGTCTACTAAAGCATTTCATTTGAAAGATGTAATCTGGTTTCCATGTGATTGTTACAGATGTCATATTGTGAACCAGTTTAATGATGGACTTTATGACATCATCGTAGCCTCTGATGAAAATTTGTTGATGGATCCAAAGGCCAAACCACAGGACCAAGAGAAGAAAAAAATGAAGCGGTAAACTTTGACTACCTTAAGCTGATGGCAATAGATTAATTTGATTATTCAGAACTATACTGGTAGAATTTTTTAAGTATACCTCACCATGTATCAGGTAATCTTGGCACCTAAGATGGCAGAATTTTCTCAAAAATAATTTTGGTGAATCTTCATCATCTACCAAAAAAAGCCAACCTTTACCAGTTATGTGATTGAATAATCTTTGACCTGGTGACCCTAACAATGACCTTTGACCTACTTTTTGAAAATTTGAATATAAGCCTTCTCTTTCATGTAGTAAGAGTTGTTCATGTAGTTTTAGCTCACTTGAGCTCAAAGCTACTAAAATTGTAAAATTCATGGCCTCTGGGTGAGGGATTCAGGCTCTGGGGTGGGGCCAATATGGCCATATAGTGAACATTAAATCTTTGAAAATCTTCTCAACTTCCATATAAAGTTTAGGAGATTATGATGTCCATTGCTCCTCTGCTTAAATTGTGAAGTTCTTGACCCCTAGGTCAGGGGTTCAAATTCGAGGGTGCGGCCAATATAGCCATATAGTAAACATGAGCAGTCAAACCTCTTTATTATACCCCCACTCCCAAGGAGGGGGTGGTATACTGTTTTACCTCTGTCTGTCCGTCCGAAACAAATAGTTTCGATGCACTTTTTTCTGAAACTGCATATCACAGCTAATTGATATTTGGTGTATGACTTCATCTAAGGGTCCCATACCGCGCTTGCCGAATTCAGACCATTCGCATGTCAACTTCCTGTTCAACGACTTCTTTAAAATGTACTCATGCATAAGTGAAATCTTGGATATTATACATGTATATGTATACATACTCATGCATAAGTGAAATCTTTGATATTGTATACATACTGAAATCTTGGATATTGTATACATACTGAAGTCTTGGATATTGTATACATACTGAAGTCTTGGATATTGTATACATACTGAAGTCTTGGATATTGTATACATACTGAAGTCTTGGATATTGTATACATACTGAAGTCTTGGATATTGTATACATACTGAAGTCTTGGATATTGTATACATACTGAAGTCTTGGATATTGTATACATACTGAAGTCTTGGATATTGTATACATACTGAAGTCTTGGATATTGTATACATACTGAAGTCTTGGATATTGTATACATACTGAAGTCTTGGATATTGTATACATACTGAAGTCTTGGATATTGTATACATACTGAAGTCTTGGATATTGTATACATACTGAAGTCTTGGATATTGTATACATACTGAAGTCTTGGATATTGTATACATACTGAAGTCTTGGATATTGTATACATACTGAAGTCTTGGATATTGTATACATACTGAAATCTTGGATATTGTATACAAACTCATGCATAAGTGAAATCTTTGCATATTGTAGACCTAAGAAGAGAGACAAGGAATACGGAGTGTCAAGAGGAATTGATTTTCAGAATGTTTCCAATGTCATCAACTTTGATTTCCCTCACGATGTAGACACCTACATACACCGAGTAGGAAGGTGAGGAATTTCGTAATAAAGTTTGTGTGTGAAAGATGTTGTGGATAGGGTTATTTTGGGATTAAGAGTTCGTGTTGATGTTATCATAGAGCATGAATGTGATTTAATGTAAATCACTGAATTTAGTCAATGTCAAAAACTACTTTTAAAAAAAAAAATTTCATTCTTATGTTTACATAGGACGGCCAGAGGG
>CAJDSM010004031.1:0-16291 GCA_903981925.1 Ostrea lurida
ACTTACGAGGTTCTCATCTTGAATATAATCTGAATACAATTGTACATGTATTAATATACGATACTCGGATAGAGAATCTATAATAAATAATACTAAATTATAAAGTTGATAAATCAAGTAAATCTATTTGACATACATACATGTACATGTAATTATATATTTTTGAACAACAGAAGTATATACAGTAGTTTTGAACAGCAGAAAAAATGACGTACGTTTTCGTGTCCCCAATATGTGAATATTTATATCAATAAACTTTATCCTACGAACCTCAAAAGAAACACCACTAGGACATTTCCGCCATGTAAAAATCACATGATTACCATTCTTTGCTTCTTGTTTCTACACGAGTTTGTATGTACATGTATGTTGGAAAATTGAAAGACAATAATTTATTTATTGACGCCCACTATCACTGTTATCCTGATACCTACTACACGAGTGAAACGATGAACAAACGGATTTGATAGAGGGACGAACGCTGACAGGTTTTGGCGAGAATGGAACAGTTCTTATCGAAAATTTGTAAAGTAGATGAAAACGTCAGCAAATTACACTGTACATATCTTTTCTTCCTACTTGCAACAAAAGTGTTCACAGCTGCATCAAATGATACACAGTTTTATCTGTATCACATGATACACACTGTATCATGATAAACTTAAAATGTATAGCGACGATGTTGGGTCTATATGTATTAATGCAGCTAATCTTCAGATATTTGTTTTTTGGATTATGATTACGTTTAACACGATGTTACCTTCGCCTATTTGTATATTACATCTACCATACCCTTAATTAATATTGATGTTTCTCAGTAAACATGATTTTTGGTGACATTTCGGGTATAGTTTACTTTCATTCTATCTTGTTTCTACCAATAACTGGGGTATATTTTGATAGTTTCTGTCCATGGCTGTGTTACTAAGTCACTGTAGCGAAGATTTGGTTCAATCAGAGATTGAACCCGGTACCCTAGCAGGTTTGACCACTGAGCTCACCAGGCCAACATTCGGTTAATGGTAAATATTACTACCAGGGATCCTATAAAATAAATATATTTCAAAAATCAATCAATAACTCTTCATATGAAGAAACGTCGCGTGCTACATGTATACTACATGTATATAGTTATCATTATCTATGCATTTCCGATCTTTCTGTTGAGGAGATACTCTTGTTGGAGGAAGTCAATTGAATGGAGGAGTATTTGTTTTGTGAGATCCCACACGTCACAAGAGGAATGACATACTTACAACTGTCTATATATACCATGATAGTTTCTCATAGTCTGCAGAAAATCTTACAGAATGGAAAACAAATCAGACGAGTATCTCCTGAACAGATGGAATGAGGAACTATCCAACACCCTGATACCAAACTCCGTGTTTCTGGCCATCTGTATTGCTATAGGAATCGTCGGCAATGTCCTTGTGATATTTATCTATGGTTGCAAACTTCGAGGTATGAAGGAGCGCTATTTCATCCCGATTCTGGCTCTTGCCGATCTGTTGGCGGTCTGCGAAACATCGGGATTCATCATTTTCTACAACTTTAACCCAGTAAAGTATAGCAACCAGCTACTTTGTAAATGGAGCTGGTTTTTCGGGTACCTGGCATCGTGCACATCGATATTTCTTCTGGTGGTGATAGCGATACAGCGATATCTGAAGATCTGTAGACCGTTCGGAAACCAGATGACGCTGAAGTGGAAAAGATTAGCTGTTATATGTTCGCTCCTCCTGGCTGCTGTTATGTCAGTACCTATACCGTTAACGTATGGATTAGACCCTGCCTATAGTGAACAGTACAACGTCACCGGAAGTGCGTGTCGGAGGCTGACCCAGGAAAATCGACTTTTATCCCTTGGACATGCCATTGTATGTAACATTATTGTTTTTGTGTTTGTTTGGCTCCTGATAATTCTGTATACTTTGATCGGTCGGAGAATATATGCGCAGATTCACCAGTGGGACAAACGAAATGAGTTAAGTTTAGTGAACAAAGCGGAAAATGGAACAAGGTCCAATGAAAATGAAGCAACAAACCAAACAGACAAACAGACAATGTTTAGAATCACTTTCATGTTTATGCTGATTACATTTATTTTCATCCTCAGCTTTTCTCCGAAAGTCGTGATTTTTATTTTGGAGTGTTTGAATGATAGATATTGGGATTCGCTGCCATACAACACGAGACTTCTGGTCCGATTTTTTGATGTTTTCTTTATCATCAATAATATTGCCAACCCTTTTGTGTACGCCTTTCTGGATGTGAAGTTTTCACAGCAGCTAAAAAGTATATTTTGCAGCTTGGACTACTCCCTGTAGATCACATTACAATGACATCGTGTGGTATAAAACCAATTACATGTATACATGCATCTGACATTCACTCCAAGAACGTTGAACAAATTCGCATCATGAATAGCTACTTTATCGGACAAATAAAATATATTTAGTTATAATTTTTATAAACTTTTGAAATTGAAACTATTTTGTATTTTCATAAAAAAAAAATGTATTACCATAAGCATTTTTAAAGTGTTATGCTATTCCACGTTCAGTAATAAATCATGTTATACATGTATCTACATTGACTTTGTCGAGTTGAAATGGATGAATGATCTGATATGCTTATTACGTAATAATCACACATTGTGACAATATAAGGAAATGGAAATAGACTAGAACCATTTCTCCTTACAAAACTTCGGGATAGTTTGTAAATCATCATCAACTATATGAAGGTTGTAGGTTGTTACAGTAAAGATACACCTTGGAACAATTACAAGTTAACGAATTAGACATCACTCGAACATTGATCAAATTTCACATTCTTTCTGATCACTACAATTTTCAGTCAGAAAATTCCTTAAATTGATGATAAACAACGCGAAGATCTTTCGGATATTTCAGTTTTGATATGAACATTCATTGTCCAGGGCCGTAACCAGAAATTTCCATTGGGGGGAGCACAAGGCCATAGCAAGGGGTCTTGGGGCTCCTTTAGCCTCCCAGCTAGTATAGGGCTAGCCCTGGTAGGGGGTCCAGGGGGCGAAGCCCCCGAAAACTGAGATACTTTAGCATTTTCATGGGGTCTGAAGGCGCCCAGTGGGTCCAGATCGAGCCTTAGTAGGGGTCCAGGGGCGAAGCCCCCAGAAGCTGAGAAGTTTTGGCATTTTTATTTTGAAATGGGGGTGCACATGCACCCAGTGCACCCCTCCCTTCTGGTTACAGCCTTGTTGTCATACTACAGATAAAATATGTCAAAACATCTAAGTTAGTACATGATTGAAAATGTCGACTTCTCTGATTGACTGAGATATAACAAACTAAAATAAGACAACGTTATATTCGCCTTGTGTGTCTTCGAGTTGAAAAGAATATTTGATTTTTACAATATCAGATCAAAAATGAATTGTGAATTTAGGTTTTTGATCGTCCAATGAAAAATCTCGCCTATAAACACTTTCGACTAGGTCTTAATTGCATTCTAATTACAAAAAAGTCCAAGTTTCAAATCTACTTTTGAAATAATTTTGATAAACATATGAAATTTTCAGAATAAGTATGTTGAATGTTTTAAAAATTAGCAGTTTCCATAGATTTTACGATATAAGTAATTAAAATTTCGACTTGAGTCTATTCTCAGTTTATGGTATTGGAGCCAGTTAGTTTTTTGTATGTTAGTAGTTGGTTTCAATGTTTGAAATGATTCAGTTATCAAATTAAAGATCAAAGGATCTAATTTTAAATCAATTGGGTCAATATTATACTTTATCTACCTGAGAAGTACAATATTCACCGAGTTTTAGGTAGCTTGCATTGCCTTGATTACAAGAACGCAAGGATTTTTTTTAAAGAAACATATACCCCCCCCCCCTCCCCGTGTAGTATTGAAAACAATCAACTATTCATTAAGACAGTGGGAAATATGGGCTAACAACTAGCCAGGTTTCATCTCCCAAGATACTGAACAGACAGTTCCAAATTACCTATTGACACCAACGGAGGCCATCTACTCTTTAAGGGGATAAGATGGAGTTTAATAACCATATTCATTTAGGGAAAAACAGAAATAACATTTATTTACTGTATTTATTTCATTTCTATTTCTATCTTTTTTTTAAATACTGAAATCACTCACACATACAGGAAGGCTTTTAATAATTTTTTTCGTCAAATGTTACTTTTGTTACATTTTTTGGTATAAATTTTACTAGAATAGGGAAAAATCTTTTACCATCTTTAAAATATATGATAAGGTTGACAAGCTGCAAAATATAACTTAGGTCGACTCCAAATCTGTTTCTGCTCCCAGTCCGGTAAATGCTTTTCTTCAATATTCATTTAAACAGTCAAACATTGGTTTCATTTCTACATTATTTTAACCATTATTCTAAAAATGTTAACTGAGGAATGGTATTCACAGAGTATTGAGATTGTTTTTCATTGGAGAAAATGGAGCTAACAAAATAAATATTAAAAAAAAATCATAAACATGTATTCCATTTTATGATGCACAACCCGCTACTGTTAAATCATCTATTTATATATAAAATTAGCTAACTTTACAGCTCTCTTTGTTATATAAATCATGACAGAAAAAAAGTGTAACAGGTTGCCGTTTATTTAAAATGGCGAGAAAAAAATGTAAATCATAAAGAATAGAATGAGAGACACACCACTATTACCACCATCGACGGAATTTTTTTTATTTTGAACATTTTTAACATATGAACTATGACTTGACTAGAAAAGCAAACTATTAAAGTATTACACAACAGGGATCTCCCTTTCACAATACTGTTGACGCGATAAAATACATCTGTCAATCTTGAATGAAAAGGAAAATGATTGATTAAAAAAGTCATCTACCGTTACGAATGAAGAACCATCAAAACACCACCCTTTAAATATCCTGAATATTGGAGGTAATGAAGAAGTGTGGTTGGGACATACAATGTAAAATGATAAAAATGACACAAATATGACAGGAGAAAGAAAACCAATATTAAAGGTACAAATGTTAATAGTGTAAGGAAAACAGAACCGAAAAGTGAAACAACACACTAGGAGGCAAAAAAAAAAAAAAAAAATTAATTAACTTAAATCAAAAAAAAAATAAATAAATAAATAAAAACAAAAAAAAAAAAAAAAAAAAAAACAAAAAAAAAAAACAAAAAAAAAAAAAAAAAAAAAAAACAAAAAAAAACGCGAAACGAAATATCAATCAAAAGTCTCGCTCTTTCTTCAAAATATATATTTGCAGTGACAGCACTACGAATAAAATATCAAAATTATGTAAATAAGATGCCTTACGCAGCAATCTGATTGGCTGTAAAATAAACATAGGAAACGGGGTCAAATGAAAATAGAACACGAATAAAACATTGATATTTCCATCAGTTGTGGTCTGGAGATATTAAAGTGTCAACTTTTTGTTAATATAGAAATATGCTGGAAGATGAATTTGAAATTGTGCCATTAAAACACAAATAACAGACATAATGATCAGAAAAAAAGTCCACTACTCTACGGTCTGGCTCAGATTCCGCAGGGATATTTTACTCAGGTCTTGTCAGTGACTACGTGCTTCTTCGCTTTAATCATACGTTACTTTTTTCATCAGCAGCACTGAAATATGGTATTGATTTATACGTTGTGTGTTGATTTTCATTTACTAATTTTTTTGTTCTGTATCACAGGTGCTTGTGGATGGGGCTTCCACCCCAGCGTAATTTCACGTATTATCACAGTACTTAGGCTGAATAGGCAGTATTTCCTCGAGGAACGTTTTGCTGGTGCTTGGTGTCGCAAGAAGTTTGTAGATTCGTGTAAAATAAGTACTCCGAGAGCTACATTGTAATTTTATTTCTTACGGTTTCAACAGTGAAACACTGTATTTTATCCATTGAATAAAAATGATATTTTCACTAGTGAAATTAACAAATGATAATGAAAATAACAACTGATTGTGACGTCTTGTTACTGATTGTGACGTTATGTTTTGTATAGTTTTAATTACGTCCTTTGAGATTTGATATCACCAAAGATATAAATAGAATTTTTTTTAGCTGGATGTGAAATATATTTCACTTGTGAGACAGGATTTTTAGATTATTTTCACTCGGCGTGCTTTAATAGCACTCGTGAATATATATTAAATATATTATATATATATATATTAATTCTAATTATATATATATATATATATATATATATTATATATATATATAATTTTATAAAAAATAAAAACAAAACACACCCACCCCCAAAAAAAAAAAAAAAAAACAACAACAAAAAAAATACTAGAACACTGACAAAGTCAGCAAGGTCCTGAAGCCCAAAATGTTTTTACATATACACAACTCTGCATACTGGGTATAAAGTTTGCAAAATGTTCAGTTACATTGTAAGTATCCATTTAAGATTTTAAATTATAGTGTTTACAAAAATATGATTAGCAAAAATTGGTTGAATTTCAATCGGAACAAGACGTCTTTCCCCAAAAATTGCAATATGCACATCTGCATTGGTGATGAACATACTGTGTAAAATTTCAGCTATGTACAATGTATAGGTTTTGAGTTTTAGTGTCCACAAAATATGATTTGCAAAATCTGTGAATACAAATAGGCGAAGGTAACATCGTGTTTAACCGTAATATGAAGTTTTTCCTCCAAAATTTTGGCCCTATAAAAACAAATTACAATATGCACACTCTGCATATGGTGATGAAACAACTGTGTAAAATTTCAGCTGTGTACAATGTATATTGAGTTTTAATGTTCACAAAGTACGATTCTCAAATCAAAATTTGCAATTTTTCATGGAAAAAATGAAAGTTTCCCCCCAAAATATTGACCCCTATAAGACCAATTGCAATATGCACATCTGCAGATGGTGAGAAATAAGTATGCATAAATTTCAGCTGTGTACAATGTAAAGGTTTTTAGTTTTAGTGTTCACAAGGTACGATCTTAAAATCTGCAAACTTTTCATGGTAAAAAGAAGTTTTCCCCCAAAATATTGACTCCCATAACCAAATGATCAAAGTGTACATCTTGCAGATTGGGTGAAAAAAGCAGTATGCAAAATTTCAGCTGTGTACAAAAGAGTATAGGTTTTGAGTCTGTGTTGTTCACAAAGTACGATTCTCAAAATCTGCAAACTTTTCATGGAAAAATGTTTCCCCCCAAAATATTGACCCATCCATACCGGACCAAATTTACAAATATGCACATCTCTGCAGATGGTGAGAATCAATGTGATGCAAATTTTCATCTATGTACAACGTATAGGTTATGAGTTTTTCGGTGTTCACAAAATAATGTTGACGGACAGACAAAGTGAAATAACTATAGGGCGCCGCATCTCTTGATGCCGGGCCCTAAAATCCTGTATCAACATAAATTCCATATCCAACCTACAAAAAACATTAAATATCCTCTATTATTCTTGGCGACCTTATATTAATATTCACGAGTTTCTGGACAGGATTTAAGAACACGCTCGTTAAAAAAAAGAACTTGTTAAATTACGTTGGGTTGCGTCTCTCTCTCTCTCTCTCTCTCTCTCTCTCTCTCTCTCTCTCTCTCTTCTCTCTCCTCTCATTCTCTCTCTCTCTGGATTTTGAAGCATATTATTGACCCAAGTCAAGCGAAGCATCAAATTGGGTGATAGAATTCTAGTATTTTTAATCTACTTTTCCAAAGAAAAACACGTACGGGAATTATAATTGACATCTGGAAACAGAAAAAAAAAACAATTTTAAATGTCTTATTTAAAAAAAAGCATTGCGATACCATCATTTTCGTGGCTCAAAAAATTTATAAATGTTATGAACTATCATCCTAATAATTCACTGACGTAGTATGAAAGTTATAAAGAGCAAATGTGTTTAGTTTACACATTATTTGAAGAAGTATATTGCACATATATGACAAATTGCATTTTTAAAAAGGAAATGATTAATAAAATGTATGCAAATAAAGCAATCATGAATGTTATCAGATTTGGAGGTTTATTGGGTTGCAGTAACGAAATACGCCTCAGGTTTTCTTTGCTGCTATATATCGGGCGATGGAGGTACATGTAGCCCCGGCATACTGTTGACCCATTTGAACCAGCCATACACCTTTGACCTTGACAATTTTTGCAAAAAAGAAAATTCGCAACTCGGTAGCGGGTTATGAAAATTTTGTCTGCAATGGTTGCTATCTTCATCGCCCGATAAAACAGAGAAAGACCTTATATCGTTATATTACACATTACTAAAATATCATATTACCCCGTGGGGATCCGGGTTAGAGTAGGTCCCCAGCATCCCCTTGCTTGTCGTAGAAGCGACTAAATGGGGCGGTCATTCGGATGAGACCGGAAAAACCGAGGTCTCGTGTCACAGCAGATGTGGCACGAAAAAGATCCCCTCCTTCTCAAAGGCCCTGAGTGTCGAGCATAGGCGTAAATTTTGCAGCCCTTCATCGGCAATGGTGACGTCTCCATATGAGTGAAATATTCTCGAGTGGGACGATAAACAGTAAATAATCAATCAATCAATCAATCAACATTGACCTTTTCAAACTAGCCATGTACTCTTTTACCTTGACAACGCTTTTTAAAGAAACTTATACATGTATTAAAAGACACAATAATTAATGATTTTTTTTTATTTCCCCATACCATCACAAATAAATCGGCAATACAACTGTCTCTTACGGTTGGAAAGATTGATGATTGATTGATTATTTATTGTTTTACGTACCACCGAGAATATTTCACTCATATGGAGCGTCACCAATGCCGGTGAAGGGCTGCCGAATTTAGGCCTTTGCTCGGCACTCAGGGCCTTAGAGCATGGAGAGATCTTTATGGTGCCCACACCTACTGTGACACGGGACCTCGGTTTTTTCAGTCTTATCCGAAGGACCGCCCCATCATTGCAGTCCTCCTCTTACGACACGCAAGGAGGGTGCTGGGGACTTATTCTAACCCGGACCCCTACGGATTGCGGTTGGAAAGAGGGGGGGGGGGGTCCTACTCTAGCTGTTGCTAGACATATCCGTTCACTATCTCATTATTTTGAGATATGATTATTCTTTCAAATCAAAATACGGTTGTTACATACATCTAATGAACATTTTGATAATAGCATATTTTTGAGCCAGTTCAATCTTCAGTATACCTTATCTGTTGGTTCATAGGGGATGCTTACTCCTCCTAGGCACCTGATCCCACCTCTGGTGTGTCCAGAGGTCCGTGATTGCCCAACTCTTGTTTTGTATTCTATTTAGGACTTACGAGATTGATCACTGTTCGTTATCTTTGCCTTTTCATACCATTTTTTTCGCATTGAGAAAATTTTAACTAAAGTAATCTCATGGTCTTATTTTCAATTTTGTTAAACGCTTTCTATCTTTCTTTCATTTTTTTTTCGTTACATTTTAAAAACAATAATAGTTTCTGAAAGATGTAAGCAATTAAATATTTTATCTAATACGATGGAATATCATCTACAATGTGAACGATACCCTTATAGCTCACAGAACAAACTATAGTGAAGGACTAAATGCTCGACAAAAATAACCTTTGAAACATTAAAACATGAAGGTTTCTAGTGAATAGGGAATCTTACTCCTGCTAGGCACGTGACTCCATTTCCGGTGAAGTGTGCCCTACTTTCAGTTTTGTATTCCTTATGGTGTTTCTGTTCGTTATCTTCATGTTTAGATATTTAATAAGAATTTGCGTCCGAATTTTACGTAATTAGATCTGACGTCATGACCACGTGGATGAATGAGGTAACTTAGCAGACGTGCAGAGAAGTTAATGGTGGTCATCAAAGCAAAATGATTCGACAATGCAATGCTATGATATGTACATGTCGTGTTTATTCAGAAAGAAATAAGAATAATATACCAATTTGCAAATGATACATGTATAGATGTTGCATGGGGTTTTTTGGTGTTTTTTAAAAACTTGTTCACCTGATATTGATCACGCCTATCAATACTACTTAGCACATGGATTGACGCATTGCATGAATCGGACGTATCCTAATTCGTTCATTAGATGGAACCAAAATGGAGAAAGGAAATATTCATTCTAGTGATCAGTCATTCCAAAAAATACTTTGTTAAACACCACTCTGATTCTACGCGCAAGAAGTGGGTATCAAAACGATGCTGGAGTTCCACATTGACGTTATCTTTGTAGTCTTTGGTGATAAGATCTTGCAATTCCCATAGGTACAAGTTGTGCTCCTTTTTCAAGTGACCTGTTTTATATTCTTATCAGGCAGACTTCATTCAAAACCTTCTAGATGTGGCCTTCTACTGGCGACATTTAGATATATCGACATTTTATCTATCAATAATGATAATTTTATTCATATGTGGATTTGATATAATATCCCACCGAACCCGAAGTAAAAGAGAGAAGAGTCACCATCTGCTTCGTATTAGATATTTTCCAGAACATAGACATTAACGGAAAACTAACAACTCAACATTATAAAAAAAAAACCCGGGATGATTTCAGCTTTTCTATTGTCAATTTCCCATATTTATGTAGCAACATTCCATTATCACCTGTACATAGTGTTTATGTTTCAACTGATTCGATACGCAAGAGCTGGTTTTGCGTAGGATCAGATTTTTTTTTAAATCGAGCCAGGCTATTAACAAACAAGTTGATGTTACAGTGGTTTCAACGGTCTCGTTTAAATTTAGCATTCGCAAATTTTATGGTCATTATATCGATCTGGTTTGGTAAAACAACCTGTCAAATGCTGTTTCATGCATATTGTTAAGTTGTTAATTGTACACTGATTTGACTTCGGATGACTCCAATTACCTGATCAAGATTAAGGGCTAACGACGGGTGTGACCGGTCGACAAGGGAGGGTTGCTCACCCTACATAGTATTTATATAGTAAAGGTTCACGTGTACTCTGTGACCCGTCATCTAGACATGTTCGTATACACAAGTTTTGGGAAGATTTGCGGAAATCCCACATTGGGGGGATCAATACTTATATTGTATAAGATATATTAATGTGTGGGCTGTCCGCGTTACGATTTCCGATGACAATTGAAGGCTCTTGAATCTTAAGTTGGTCAACGAACCATAATCTATTTTCAATAAACAATAAGGAAATTATAACGTCAATGACTTTTCATTGACCTCCTTAGTCATTGCATCTGAATTACTTGTGCTCCAATCTCATGAGACGAGCATCAGAATAATCCAAATAATTGGCTGTCTTTTACAAATTAAAAGCACAGTTCGTGTGAGGTGTGTTACGTGTCGTGGGAGGGGGAGGGGTAAAGTCTATTTTAGGATTTCTGTCGCTGGTCTATAATGCAGAGTACTGAATGAGATATCAAATAAGTTTTGATACAATAAAGTCAGAAACTTTTATTTTGGTGACTGGTTTTTTTTTAATTATTATTTGCGCTGACCGTTTTAGCAAACATTTTTTGTGTCTGAATTACTTGAGTTTCAATCTCATTTGGCAAGCACCAGAATAATCTGATTTATTAGAGCTCTATCTTTAAAAAAAATATTGATATGCTGGGTTTCATATTCTCAGTTACAAATCAATTTGAAGTCTCCTTTGATGCCGGCATATTAAGACATATTGTATTTCATACTCTCAGAGAGTACAATCCTTTCTACAGTTAACATCATAAATTTCAATGAAGGGAAAATTTAAATTTGCAGAGTTCCCTTTAATTCAAATAATGGCCCATTGATCCATGATTATCTCAATTCATTTTCATGTAGATAAATTACGTCACAGCCACTACACCGATTAATTCACTTAACAGCTGCCAACAGTTCAATTGTTATATAAAAAGGCATCGTTCACCGAATTTACAAAGGATTTAGACTGTTAGGAAGGAAGATGTCTTCATTATACAAAAAATAAAGAATTTATGCTATGATGCCTAATGGCTGTTACTAAACTGCGGAGTAAGAGCGATAACTCTGAAATACTACTTATTGGATCAGAGGCCTGTCATGCTGGAAGACGAATAGCGGCGCACATATCATCAGACATGTAATGAGTATAATTATACAGTCGTCACTGTTTTCACGAAAATTCTTCAGAAAATTCCGAGACTGGAAGCGAACGATCAAAATTTTACTTTTTTGGTTTTTGGTTTCATTTGTAAACATGACTCTGTTTTTCCCCCTCTGAGTGTACATATTATCATTTTGGACCACATTTACCATCACCAGAGCGATTTAGTATTGTTCTGTTTTCGGGAGGGGGCGGGGTAGGCAATAATGTCTGCATTTTTAATGAATAAAGTAAACCTGAAAGTTTTCAATTTCAAAATAGTGTTGTAACATATCTCTACTTTTCATCCACGTCAAATTTCTTTGGTATATAGCATTCCTCCTTATTTGCCTGGACTTTTTTTTTTTATTTATACCCCTCCGCAAACAAGTTTGGGGGGGGGGGTATAGGAATCACTCTGTCTGTCCGTCTGTCTGTGCAGATTCGTGTCCGGGTCATAACTTCTTTGTTTTTGAGGTAGGCATACACATATTTGGCACATGGGTGTATCACTATGAGACGATGTGTCGCGTATTTGAATGACCCTGTATGACCTTGACTTTTCAACCTCAAGGTCAAAATTATCAGTTTGTTAACATGAATTCGTGTCCGGGCCTTAACTTCTTTGTTCTTTGCCATAGACATCCTGTATTTGGCAACATGGATGCATCACCATGATACGATGTGTCACGTACTCTGTTTGTCTGTCCGTCTGTCTGTCTGTCCGTCTGCCTGTGCAGATTCGTGTACGGGTCAATACTTCTTTTTTTCTTTGAGGTAGGCATACATACTTGGCACATGGGTGTATCACTATGAGAGATGTGTCGGGTATATTGAGGACTCTGCATGACCTTGACCTTTGACCTCAGGTCAAAATATCAGTTTTTTAACTGAATTTGTGTCCTAACTTCTTTTGTTACCATATTTGGCACATGGGTGTATCACTAATGAGGACGATGTGTCGCGTATTTGAATGACCTCTTGTATGACCTTGACTTTCACCTCAAGGTCAAATTATCAGTTTTTAACATGAATTCGTGTCGCGGCCATAACTTCTTTGTCATAGAACATCCTGTATTTGCACATGGAATGCATCATATGAGACAGATGTGTCACGTACTCTGTTTTGTCTGTCCGTCTGTCTGTCTGTCCGTCTGTCTGTGCAGAATTCGTGTAGCGGTCATAACTTCTTTGTTCTTTGAGGTAGGGCATACCATACTTGGCACATGGGTGTATCACTATGAGACGATGTGTCGGGATATTGATGTCTCTGCATGACATTGACCTTTGACCTCAAGGTCAAAATTATCAGTTTTTTTAACATGAATTTGTGTCCTTAACTTCTTTGTTATTTGAGGTAAGCGATACCATATTGGCACATGGGTGATCATTATGAGACGATATGTCGGGTATATTGATGACCTCTGTTTGACCTTGACCTTTGACCTCAATGTCAAAATTTCATTATTTTAACATGAATTTGTGTCCTAACTTCTTTGTTCTTTGAGGTAAGCATACCATACTTGGCACATGGGTGTATCATTATGAGACGATATGTCGGGTATATTGATGACCTCGTGTTTGACCTTGACCTTTGACCTCAATGTCAAAATTATCAGTATTTTAACATGAATGTTGTGCCTAACTTCTTGTTCTTTGAGGTAAGCATACCATATACTGGCACATGGGTGTATCATTATGAGAAGATATGTCGGTATCGATGACCTCTGTTTGACTTTGACCTCAATGTCAAAATTATTAGTTTTTTAACATGAATTTGTGTCCAGGCATAACTTCTTTTGTTCTTTGCCATATGCATCCTGTATTTGGCACATGGATGCATCACCATGAGCGATGTGCCATGTACTCTTTTGTCTGTCCATCTGCGTGTGTTGATTCGTGTCTAGGCCAAAGTTCTTTGTTCTTTGACATATGCATACCATATCTATCATATGGATGTATCAATATGAGAGGGTGTATTGCATACATTCATGACCTATATATAACCTTTGACCATATGACCTTGACTTTTGACCTCAAGGTCAAAGGTATAAGTTCTCTTACTTGGATTATATTTGGCATGTGTGTGTATCACCATGAAAGGATGTGTCACTTACATGCATGATCTCTATAAACCTTGACCTTGATCTCAAGGTCAAACATATTGGTTTTTTAACATGCATTTGTGTCCGGGCCATATCTTCTTTGTTCAAGCTTCAGTGACTCAAGTGAGCGGGTGGGTATCCTTTGTGAGTTTTACTCACAGTATTTCTAGTTGTAACCGATTTCCAATAATCTATACACCAAACACGTAAATTCCACACAACCATTTGCAAACGTATAAATTTTCAGCAAGGGGCATAGATTTTTAAAAGTTTGTACTTGTACTTTACTCAACTAAGTACAATTCTGTTATTATGAATATTGTTTTGAAATGTTTGGCATCAGACGAGTGTTTCAGAATAATGCAGACATTCAACGAATATGTACAGTTTGTATATCCAACATCCAGAAATTGAATGTATATCTAATATAATCTTGCAGACACATATTCTAACCCATTACCAGGGTAAGCATGATTTACGCCATTATTATACGTGTTACTACACCCTCCTAATTGTCTTCATCAACGTGTAAATAACAGGAATAATCGAACGATTGTCGCAATACTTTGGATTGGTTTGGAGTAGATTAACAGCGGATTATTCACTGTACAATAGCGAAAATTCTTCATGATACAGCCAGGAGATTAGGGCTCTTTATTCTATTTTTTAATCGCAGCAATCCGATTTCATTAGATACCAATACTCGCACACCTAACGAGAAACAAAATGGCGGTTATAAAGTTAATAACAAATATGTGAAATTTTGTGTTTGAACCACAGAGAGAATGGGTATCAACCAGACGAAAAATCTGCACGGATATCGAATTTGATAAGGTTTGCTGAAAATTCTTAGACTGTTCATTTCCTATATTTGATCTTAAGCAAGATTGGTCTTCGAGAATCTACTGAAAAAATGTATCTTTTGTTTAAAATTATCTTGTAGTGATTCAGTAATATAACTTTCTTTCATTTAACCACTTGAGAGTTTATCTGATTGAAATTAGTAGCATAAATCTGCGGGGCTTTTTTAGCCTCAAAATTAGTATTTGGTTTTTGTTTTTGGTGGTCTTAATTTTCAAAATGAGGTAGACAGGTGTATAAAAGACACTTAGCATAGAATTACGAATTGTAAAACCTTCATTTTTTCTAAAGCAACACATACCCACGCTAGATGGCCAGCTTCCCATACAGAAGCAGGACCTGCCTCCTCCAAGTCCCGCCATCACGACGAAGGAGGAGTTCTTCAAGCTACCCATGTACAAAGACATCGATACTTACATCCTAGCGGTGGGTTTTGTTACAAGCTCTTCTATGATGGAGGGGCATTTGGTAATTGAATGTTTTCAGTGAGTGGATCACAGCACACCCACTCTCGTCGAGGAAGACAAAAATGTCATGAAATTATATGCAAAATAATAATTAGATAATAAAAAGCTACCACCGAATAATACGCTATTTTGACACCCCTCTCCTCTCTCTCTCTCTCTCTCTCTCTCCTCTCTCTCTCTCTCTCTCTCTCTTCTCTCCTCTCTCTCTCTCTCTCTCTCCTCTTCTCTCTCTTCTTCTCTCTCTCTCTCTCTCTCTCCTCCCTCTCTCTCTCTCTCTCTCTCTCCTCTCTCTCTTCTCTCTCTCCTTCTCTCTCATGTAAAAGTTTCTATGTTACCTGTGTTTTTATTCTCCCTTACCTTTACTTGCTGTGGTACCTGAGTTTTTGTTTTCCCTTACGTGTTATTACGTATACTGTATTTTATGTGTTTTACATTCTTCTCCCTGTGTTGACTGTGTTTTGCTCTTCTCAGACTGTGTTGTTTGTATTTCACGTGCTATTGCCTCCCAATTTTCCCCTAATCTCTCACTTAAAGGATTTTTACATCAATACATAGGTATAGCCATGTATAAATTTGTACATATCAATAATTAAAGCCCTTTTCTATAGCTGTATTGACCCACTGTCGCACCCTTTCTTGAAAGGTTCTACTTGAAGAAAGGACTCATCAACTGCTGTCTAGCTGTCTAGTTTAATGTCACATGTATTTTATCATGCACATTGTAAATTTAGATTTATAACATTTATCTTTCAACTTTTGAAACAGGCTCCTTCAAAACTATTGGTG
>CAJDSM010004032.1:1596-13585 GCA_903981925.1 Ostrea lurida
AAAAAAGAGAAAAGAGATTGATGGTGAATGAATATTTGATATGAAGCAGGGAAACAACCAAAAATCTTTTCCCTTGAAAGGGATCATTAAAATTTGAGGGCCTTCGACTTTGTGTTTGAGTGCTAGCGAACGATATCTGTTGTATTTGCTGTAAAATTCGTCCCTGCCAATACAAAGAACATCGAGACAATCGTGGAAGAAGAAGGGGGTCCTTCCTTGCCCAGGTTCACCCCCATTAAGTTCCTCGCGGTGGATTCTACAGCAGGCGACCGGTGGGTTGAATGACGTGCATGAGAGAACTGAGCTCCATCCCGCATCTCGGAGAGCAGCTGTGTGCCAAGCAGGAAAATGTCAATGTTCATAACGACGCAGAAGAATGGGTGGGTGTTCTGGGACGAATTCCAAACAGTAAAATAAATTAGAATAAAACAGCAAATTACAGAACTCGATAAAAACGGCAAATTACAGAAACTCGATTGTCCCAACAGGTAAATAAAACAGCAATTCACAGAAACTCGATAAAACGGCAAATTACAAAAACTTCGATAAAACGGCAAATTACAGAACTCGATTGTCCAACAGGTAAATAAAACCAGCAAATTACAGAACTCGATTGTCCCAACAGGTAAACTAAAACGGCAAATTAGCAGAAACTCGATTGTCCAACAGGTAATAAAACGGCAAAATACCGAAACTCGATTGCAAATTCTAGCTTTAAAGCATTTGTTGTCGAGGGGGGGGGGTGGGGGGGGGGTGAATGATTATTATCAGTTGAGTCTTTTAAGCAAAAAAACTTAAATTTTCACTGACAAGGGCTATTTGAGACACATAAGACTAATATAATAGTAACAATACGGCCTTGAAAATGAATTTGGTTGTTTTAAATTACATAGACAAGGTAAATAGCCCACCATATGGAGGGTTGCCGTATAGTAATTGACTTCTATTCTGTCAGCACTCCTCTAATAGAATGCTATAAAATGGAAGTTTCCTTAGAAAGATCCCTCCTATACTATTTATACATAGATACAGTCCCTGAAACGCTCTACTTTACCAATTTTTCTGTGCGTCAGCGTGCGGTCCACTGTGGTTCAGTCCATTTTTCATATCATTATTCAGCGTGCGGTCAACCGTGCGTTCAGGCATGCAGGTCACCTGTTCGCTCCTGGCGTGCGGTCACCGTGCATGTGGTAAAGTAGAACCTTCAGAGACTGGTAATACTTGGATTAAGGTAGGTAGAAGACCTTCCTTTGATTTAATTTGTCAGTTGTCTTAGTTGTAGTTATGATTCATACAACAGAACTGATTGTGTAGTTATGATTCATACAACAGAACTGATTGTGGTAGATTGTTCTGTGATGACGAAGGCCCCCCCCCCCTCCTCCCGCGCCAGGGTTTCCGATTCCACAAAAACCTGGCACGATAGGGCCTCAACTAGGATCACAAACGTGTGAGATTGAGGGATCGGTGCACTGTCTCTCCCATCAACGCCGTGCCCCGAATCAGAAAGTGAAAGTCCACGTTCAGTCATAATTGAACTTAACAGAACTGTTTCTGTTATTAAGTTCTTACTTTTTGATTTAGTCTGTCACTTGTTTGATTTTATTCTTAGTTGGAATAAGATGCCGTGAGGAGTCACGTATGGTAGTCAGTGGTAAGAACAAATCAGTGGTCTCTACGCACGGAGGAATGAATGTACTTCACGACCTTGTGTTTAGATAAACATGGATAATAGGAACCAGGCAAAACAAAATGGATCCAAGAGCCCTTACAATCGGCTCAAGTAAAACTTGCTGGCCACTTTGCAGTTTCAGAAGATGGTTATTTATTTATCTACAGTATGTAGAGGTCTTGGATACCCCTTCTGGGACAAAAAGCTGCAGGTGGGCACATCCACATACAGTCGATATATAACAGTTCTTAGTCCAAAGTTTCATGGATATAAAAACCCGTTGAGTACGATGTGTGGCATTAGGTCCGTCCAGGAATGTTTTAACCTATACTAGTGAATTACTCTTACAGGGGTTTCAGGGGATGGGAAGGGGGGGCAAAGATTTGAATACTGAGGGTTTGGTCCATGTATATAATATATTACTGTAAGGGGAAATGTTCACGTCGGTTTTATTTTATTTGCGACTTATGTTCGCGATTATATCAACTTATTCGCGAAAATACAAACCATCGCGAAATGCTGTTCAATGTATTTTGGGTATATGAATTCCAGCTTAGAATAATTTATATCCAGTGAAATTTAACCAATCGCAAACTGTTAAACAAGAACAATCAGAACAAATCAAAGAAGAGAATTTTAGCCCAGCGAAATTAAAGCCCTTTAACAACTAGTACAACAGTTGAACTTTGCAAGTATCTCAAACCGGAATATTATCAAATACTATGGCTATTGTCGAGTGATTTGGCAAGTCCTAACACTTATTAAGTATCTTTACGAACCTCGATATCTCGAATCCTCGGATATCTCGAACACTTTTCCATCAAGTCCCACTGAGTTCGAGATAACTTATAATTTATGAACTGTGGTTAAAATACAGATATAAGGTAAATATATGCCTTCAAAATACACATAAACGATTGTAAGAATTATCAGTGACGAATATTGTTTCCTCAGTAATTATGGGTGTGGGTGTCGCGTGGCACGTAGTTCTCAATTCGGGGCTTTGAAACATCCCCCTCCCTGCCCCCCCCCCCCCCCCTTGGTTACGGACCTGGTTGTTGTTTGTAATTATTAATAAATTGAGCTAGCTGGTTCTTGGTGAAGAAATCTCTTACATAACAATAAGTAAACATCAATTTGATTACATGTTATATGCATTATAGCAGTAATTTTGTGATCCTGTAAATTACATTTGATTATTTAAAATTCTTTCTTTCAGTGGTCATATTGTACATGTAATCAGTGTAATTTGTTTTGTTGTTTGTTAAAAAAATACTTTTAATCAAAAATTTGCGAGTTATGATACGCGGGCCGTTTTTTGTTTTACAGGTGATAAAGGCTGCTTTTTCTCCCAACATTAAGTGGGTGCTTCCGCTGCCAGAACAACACAATCAAGCTCTGGGACACGTCGTCTGAAAAGAAGATCTCAGTATGCGTGTAGAACCGCTGAAGTCCGCACATGAAGTTCTCCCCAATTCCAAATACCTGATCCTCCTGACAGGAACCGATTTCACTCGAGTGCTGATTTACAGGATCACTCCGGAAAGAGTGAACATCAGAGTTGTCTTTCTTTAGTTGACTGGCATCCTTTGTATATTTTTTTCCTCATGCCTTATTTTTACCAGAGTCCCAAACAATGTCCATGGGTCTAGCAACATCTTCTGCTTTTTATCTATCACACCTAAATGAATCTAATTTCTGTGCAGTTTTTACTCAATATTATAATTTCACAGTAATCAAACTTTTACTGAAAATGTGAATCTTGTATTTTTTGCCAATTTGGAAAAAAAAACAAACAAACAATATTTAATAGATTTTCTATGCGTGATTAATATACCTCCCACTTGGGAAGCGGGCAGTTTTAAAGTGATCCTGTAATCTGTCCGTCCCCACCCCATCCACTACCCCTCTAAAAACTGCTTAAGGTCATACGCAACGTTCAATTATCTATATATTTTATAGAACTATTCTGAAAAATAAAATCATAGTACCTTAGATATTCTTTGAGAAAACAATCAAACCATATTTCCTGTGTTTTGGAAAAGATAACAGTTGATGAAGAATGTAATTTGCACAATTATTTAACTTGAATTCTGAGTTACCTCTCTTTGGAGAAAGCAAATGCAATGCACCTGTACGTATACATACTAACAAAAACACTGTCAGTTCTGTATAATTATATTTTTATCATCATCAAAATAATTCTGAAGGGATTGAATGATGTTTGCGTTTTCTGTATCTTTTATCATTATCATTGGAAGTCTTCAATTTTGGAGATAGAAAAAAATTTGTGAAATGTACATTGGCGTATGCCCTTAACAGAATTCTAAGAAACTTTCAGGAATGTTTTCAGGATTCATTGTTACATGATGCCATTGTGACCTCCTATTTTAGATTTTGATCTGAATAGTTTTCGGGGAGCGGAGGGTATCACTAAGTGAGCTTTTGCTCCACAGATTTTCCTTTTTTTTTTATTGCGAATACCTATACCTAGTTTGTGTACTCTGTAACAGCAAAACACTCCGTATATACTTGCGCCTATAACTCAAATTTTGGGAGTAAAAATTTTGGTCCAAAAGTCTATGACTTATAGGCGAGTCCTAGGGAGATCAGTAATTTTTCTAGTTGGCGACATGTACCTATATTTAAAACAACAAAAAGACAATTATCACAATCATCGTCCAGACAAATTAGTCTGGACATAGAATATAAAAAATACTATATGACACAGTGTAAAATAATAAGAAATTGACATGATATTGGATTTTTTGAGAAAGAATAGTTAAATCCACCATCATTTCTCAAAATATATTTTGAAACAGGTGCAAAAATCAGTGTAATTTTGATTTGAAATTGTCAACTGATTTCTAGCAAAAGTTGTACCGACTTATAAGCGGGTCAATGGTAAAATCCTTCAAATGATCTCAAAAAAACACAATCGACTTTAATATAGGCGAACCAACTTATAGGTGAGTATATACGGTACTTAGACTTTACACATTGACTGCACACAACACAGTGAAAAGTGCGAGGATATTGGTGCAGGTTTAGACCCACAACTGTCTTTTTTTTCCACTTATTTTTCCCGACACAGAGTTGACTAAAATGAATTTTTATGTACAACTAAAAATAACTAGTGCATATTTACACAATGTTGTTTAGTAAGTAGAATCTGTCTTTGATTTTGTTGAAGTTTCATTCTTTGATATACATGTAATTGACTCTTTTTTGACAATCCACACATATTTGGGCTCATGATCTTAACTATCTCCGAGCAGGTGCTTGCATGTTTACGGACTCTCGTATTGGTACACCAGATTATGTGGAAATCTTGTGTACTAGGAGATAATTTTTTGTCCTGTTGCATTAAAATATGATTGCCCAATGGCCTTATTTGTATTTGCCTTTACAGTTTTATAGCTTTATTATTCATGTAGTATTATTTTAAATCACTCAAAGAAAACAGATATAAATCAATCGCAAAAAGGGGGGGGGGGGGGATACGTAATTTGATATGCAGTGAAAATTAGTATACTATATTTTTTATACTCATGTTAATTGATTTAGTATTTACTTGCTACAAACTATACCAGTTGAGTCGATTGAAAAAAAAAATGTCTTTATTAAAAATTGCTAATTTCAAAACAGTTGTCATGCAGGAATTCGGCAAAAACGGTATGGACTTAACATCAATCGGCTTTTATTATGCATTGATTGGTTGTCAGAGTATATGTACAGACTGGGAGGTATCTGGTTATGAATGTTTTTGTGATGGTTGTTAGAGATATTTAAATGTATTCTTGTGGAGTTTTACATTATTTTTATTTTCCTTGAATACAATCTCATGTTTTCTACTGCACACACTGTGATATATTTTTTGTGCATTTATCATATATTTTTATATTTTTTTCTTCAAGAATTTAAGGCATATATGTGATATTCAGGTATTTTTTTTTATTTATTTATGTATTTATTTATTTATTTTTACTGCATTTTGTATTTTAGGTAGAAAGAAAATGAATTTTTGATACTTTGTTTAATTTTGACTTTTAGTCTAATCATGTGCATAAAGTTTTGGTTTACAGAAAGATACAGAAAGTTAATGCATGGAGGACAATCAGAATGAAAAAAAATTATACGATTATTTGAAAACTTTAGACTGGTTTCACGAACATATATACAGGTTCCAGTAAAATTATGTAACTGTCAAATTGGAAAGAACATTGTCATTTACTGATCAATAGGAATTTTAAAATATACATGTATTTTCAAAGATTTTCATAATCATATCAGATTTTCTTGTACACAGAAAATGAAGGCAATACCTGTTTGATTCATCTTGTTATGATGTCATTTATATGCTTTTATAAGTAGTCTGTCTCTCTTTTTTTGTCTTTTTTTTTTTTCCTCTCTCCCGTTTGTTCACATACAATCTAAACACAGTAATAATTAGAGGAGAAATCATTTAGATCAAAAATTTTCAGTCTCGATGAACAAAGTCCTGGAAAGTCATCAAAGCAGAAATAAATTAAAAATACATGAGCTGGTTAAGGTCAGGATTTTTATAGCATGTATGGGCACAGGGGATGGGAAATACCCTGGTGAAATGGGGAAAAATTTAGAACTACCGGGTATGATTAAACCTCGTCAACATTTGTTCTTAATATTATAATTTTTGAAAATGAAATTTTTGATCATCTGATTTCAACATGTGGAGGGGGCGGGGGTAAACTTTAAAAAATGTCCACCGAAATAGATAAATTTTCAAGACTTGTGCACTTCCCAAGGTCATATGTATGGCTGTTTCCGTTAATGATAATGGGGCATTATATTGGAATTGTTTGGAGATGCTTTTGTATCACTAGTGGCAATTCATCTAGGCACACCCTATATATTCAAGAGATCATAGAAAACTGCTGTATTTATATATATAATTTGCCTTTGATTATATTGTTAACTGTATTATTATTATTTTCTTTTTTTTTTTTTTTCATTTTTGTTACATGTATTTTAAAAACCTACCCATGTATTTCAGAAACTGAGATTTATATCTTATATTGAGGATCTAAATGATCTATCATCTAATTAGTTGTATTGATGAATGTTTTATTTCCTAACTTTTTTAAAATCAACATTTACAATTTATTTGTAGTTTATAAGTGAATGCACACAGAATATTTACTTTGAGGCATTAACATAATGCACCTGTTTAGTCAAATTATTTTATTTTTATATTTGATTGTTATAAACTGAATATTATTATTTATTTATTCCATTTACTTGTAATGAATTGAAGAAGGAGTGGGTATTTTTTATGGAAATGAGGCAATTCATAACTATTCCTCTGCATTGTTATGTAAATTTGGTGATTTATAGGAGTACAAAAAGAACATTGTACGGTAAATTATTCTCCTTTTTTTTTTCACTTTAATTGTTTTTTCTTGTAAACACAGCGAAACAAATTGACACAGTGTGCATCCATGAATCTTGTAACACTGAACACATGCAAAGATTGTATTTATCAAGAAGTTGGATGATAAATTCCCTAGAAATCCCAATAGCCTAGAGGAGCTTATCTTGACAACATGATAAAAAGAAACTATTAATTGATTGGCAATTAAAGGTGAAGAAAATATGAATTTAATTAAGAAACAAATTGTAAACTGATAAGAAAATGGCACAAGAAATCAACATGCCTGTGTGAAATATACAGTGAAATAGCAGAAAACATATGTGATGAATTAGGAATCAGTTTGCACGGCAGGGTGTTCATGTTGGGTAGAATGTTCTGGTGTGTTAAGTGGGAATTTATAGATTTGACTTTGAGTGTTGACAGGTGTTTTGGGACAAATTGTAAAATACCAAATTTTTCTGATTCATTCTATAGCTCATCTTTTTAAAAATACACCCCCCCCCCCCAAAAAAAAAGGATTTGTATAAATGCTTTGCAATCCTGGTATTCAAATTTGATTTTATGAGTATTGTAGATTTTTCTGTGCAATTATGTGAACTCTATTTTCTCTTTTTTAACATTCACGATTGCGTAATGGGACCTTATCATTTTTGCCTGCTTATTTGTAATGTTTATTCGTCTGTGCGTTTGCTTTGTCACACCTGTTACTGAGGTAGAACAACCAGGCATTATGTCCACGTCTCTCTCTCTCTCGTTAACAACTCGTTTGAATATTCATGTTTGGTGTTGTTAAAAAAAAAAATTTATTAAAAGAAATATGGATCACACTAATGTTTTTATCAGTGATGTCATCAGTCCTCCCTAATCCTGATTTATCATCCTAGATGAATGTGTTGATATTACGCAAGTATTCACTTCGTCAGCAGTTAAGGAACACTATAATTTCAAAATTACGTGCTCTAATTTAATTATTTTTATGAAGTTATGTTTGTAAACATTTATGCGGTTGAATTCTGAAAATTAAGTTACTATTAGGAGATGTGTCGACGCGGCACCAACGTTATGAGAACGAAAACAGGGCTGCTAGGTATTGCTTCATTTCTATCGTTTATTGATCACCAGAAAATTCAAATGGAGTGTTGTGGCTTTTCATTTTGTATAATTCTGAAATCGCTAGTTTTTAGCCAATTAAAAAATCCTCGAATCTACATGGGAAATGTCGACTCGCCTGCCGTGCGTTACACAAAACGGAGATTTAAGTTAAAAACAAATATACTATTTACATACTAGAGGATTCTGGACCACAGAGTGTGTACATTGATTTTAAAAATGTGTAGATAATTATAATCATCCCTGACCATCTGTACAGTTTGAAATGGACATTTTTGGAGGCTTCCCTTTATCACGATCGAAGACTAAAATTATTTTGTTCTCTTTAGAAAAGAATAATAAGAAAATATTAGAATCCTTGCTGTTTGCGTGAAATTTTTTGTTTTGCCCACAAATTTCACAGGTTTCGTAATAGTCCTTGTGGGGAAAATCACGATTTCGTATTATTTACAACTTCTAAACTTATACATCTCGCGAATTATAGTTCCCGCGAAAGAATCCGTGGAAATGCATTTGCTCGTACACGTGTCTACGTTATTCGTCTTTTCATTGTAGCCTACATGTACGTCATCTGATGCCACGCCATGGTGTCATTTCTTTTCATGAATGTGTTCTATGTGCGTATGAATCTTGATGCTGGGGATATGAAATTTAATTGTAGAAATAAACTTCATTTTTCAAATAACATACTTTCTTGAAAGCGCTTTGTGAAGTATGCGGTCGTAAATTAAGCCGTAGTGAAGTTTATTTCTTCATGAATATTTGCATATGGACTTTGTTCTCAAGTTTATTTCTTTAATATTGGGTCAAAATGATTCATGAATTTTTACATTTGGACTTTGGTTCCCATTTGCCCCCCCCCCCGCCCCCCCCCCCCCCCCCCGTATATTGTATTTTTACCCCAGCTAATCAACTTCTCTAAAAACGGACTTCAATGGCCGAACTGGGTTACGTTCGAGCCGCATTCTTTTCCGTGTGTACGATATGCCAAGTGTCATTCTATAAGTAGTTAGCAGCAATGACTCGTACCACTGTTGGCCGGCCGCCTTTGATGAGCCATGAAAGGGATCAAACTGGCAGGTCGTGGGGCGACTTCAACCATTGAACAGATGTCAATTTTACTCCCGTGTTGAATAAATAGTATATTTTATGACAATTTTATGTGCCAGGCTGACGTTTTCTAGTTTTCTACCCTTTTCTTTATTTTATGAAAATGACATGTACATATTTGTTTTGTTTAGACGTTTACCAAGCTGAACTGAAACAGAAGATGTCCCTTTCAAATCAAAGCAAAATAAATTAATATGATATGGTATAGATATACTGGTGGTTGAAATCACACTCCTCTTTGTATCGTTTCTACTTCAAAGGACGTCCAGGAACCACGTGTTTTGCGAATGAAAGAGGAAGTAGAAAAGATGAGATATTGGGTCACAGACATTTTAATCTACGAAGCTGATTTATATAAATTGGAAATATATTGTTTCTTGCAGTTGAAGATTTGTTAGGAGTACACTTAATATAGTAGTCCTCTTTTTTTTAAATATCAGTTTGTTTTTAATTAATTTATCTATTTATAGCAAGCACGGACATTTCGATACATCTGTTATGATGAATTAATTGATGCTCTGAGTAGTTTTCGATGACACGAGCAGTACATTTTCCAACATGTACTAGAATGTTGATGTGACAAAACGAGAATTAATGGCAACGCCGAATTTAATCGATAACAATATTATCATAAAAACAAACCACACTATGCAAAAATAATAAATAAAACAAAAAGACCAAAAAAAAAATAAAAAATTTTAAAAACATACACCCAAAATTTAAAGCAAAGACTAAAATTGTCGGGAATGTGGACATTAGCTATCCCTTCTTTTTTTTTTTTTTTTTTTTAGCCCCCTAACGCCTACATCTGTGCATTATAAGGACCCCATTGGAAATAAGCCCTTTGAGCTTAATGAAAAGGATTTATTTATTTATTAGCCCCCACCACAGTGGTCGGGCAAATATCCTTGTCCGTCCTTCCGTTCGTCCTTCCGTCCGTCCTTCCGTGACGAGCAGTTTTCCGGACTTTTTTCCTAAATGCTTCCAAATACTGAACTGATTTTTCGTATGCAGGTACATATACAAGATTCTTTATTAACCAATCAAGGGCCGGCAATAGTAATGTATATTTTTAAAAACATTAGTTCAGGATGAGGTACAAAGCCTAAGGTGGCATATACATTGATGCAAATGTACAGGAAAATTTAAAGTTATAAATGCACCTTAAAATAAATAATAAACAGGCTACATTATGCCTTATATGTATAGTAATATTACAAGCAAGCTGTACTTTAAATATTTGTTCTTTTACTGTTTTCAAACACTTAAATTTTCGCAAGCCAAGCACAAAATTCTTTGTTTTCAAATTGTTGAAATACCACCAATTAGGATTTTTCAAAGCGGGTGTTATAAAAAGAAAAGTGTTGAATTGCATTTTGATATACTTTACTAAAAGGTTGTAGCCTTTCATTGTTATATTTTGAACAAAAAAGTAAAAAATGAAGTTCATCTTCAACTTCCATCAAATCGCATTGAGATCACATTCTAAATTCAGGGGGAAGTCCTGTGTATCTTCCCTTTTCAATATTTAGCATATGATCAAGTTGTGGTTTTGTTACGGTTCGTTATTACCAGTTTTCCGGACTTTTTTCCTAAACATTTTGAGATATTGGTCTGATTCTTGGTATACAGGTGTATATTAATGAGTTACAAATCAAGTTCGAGTTTTGTTAGGGTTCGTTGATTTTTGATGGAGTTGTGTCCATTTAACTTTGAAAAAATGCCTTACTGCATGCAGATTACCTTTCTTGATGTGTCACTAAATGCTTATCAAGATATTGAACTGATTTCTAATACAGAAATTTAGTTGACCTTTGGATCTGTGTATCTTTAGCATATATATGAGTTACAGATCAAGTTCGAGTTTCGTTGATTTTTGATGGAGTTGTGTCCCTTTAACTTTGAAAAATTACTGTTATGACCAGTTTTCCGGACTTTTTTCCTAAACACTTTGAAATATTGGTCTGATTCTTGGTATACTGGTGTATATTAATGAGTTACAAATCAAGTTCGAGTTTCGTTACGGTTCGTTGATTTTTGATGGAGTTGTGTCCATTTAACTTTGAAATAATGCCTTACTGTTAGTGTATGCAGATTACCTTTCTTGATGCGTCACTTTATGCTTAATCAAGATTCTAATACAGAAATTTAGTTGACCTTTGGATTTGAAAAATTACTGCTTTCAATTCTAACCTTACGAATTTCCTTCACTGGACTTAACTGTAGGCGGGGGCATTCATGTCGAACCGACACTCCAGTTTGTGTTTATCTAAAAAAAAAAAAAAAATAAATAAAACAAAAAAAAAAATGGGGGAAGGGGGGAAAAGGGAGCAAGAGCATTGTTGGGTGTCTTGATTCATCAATATTAAAAGGGACTGCGAAATATCATACAAAATCATTCAAGGTCATCAAAATCATTCAAGGTCATCAATGCTGAGTGATCTGGACAAATAGCATCTATGTATATGGTGGTTTTCTTCTTTTTTTTTCTTTTTTCTTTTTTTTGTCTGTTCAGTATTTATTTGGGGGGGTTGGTTATTGGTTTTTTTTATTTTGGGTGGTGGGGGTTGTTTAATTATTGTCATTCTTATTTCAAATGCTTTAGTAACTTACGCATAGTAATGTTTAATAACAATACAAAAAAAGATAACACTTTTTATAGCCACGTACGTGTAACATATATA
>CAJDSM010004033.1:0-19456 GCA_903981925.1 Ostrea lurida
AGCGTCCACAATCACATAAACAAAGGATAACATTTAAGAGAAAATAACTGTTGCATGATGAACAGATATAAATGCAGTAACTCGAGTACTGAACACTTTTTCACGTAATGCACAATAGATGTACTTTTCGGGTGTTTTTCTAGGTTTCACAGGATAAATTTACTCTCGCTTAGGAGTGGTAATCGCTTTCTAGCGAGATCTTGCCATGTAGCCATTTGTAGGTGACCGTGAAGTTCGTACAAAAATGTCCTGATTACAGACAGGTTTGTTGCGCAATGCCAATGAAACAAAAGATACACTGTTGTCAATGAAAAACATTGATTTTTTAAAGTACCTTGCTCACGAAGGAAACTTTTTCAATCACTGAACTAACTGCTGCTCTGTTGTCTGTCATCATTCTCTGAAAATGAAAGTAGGTCGTTCACCAGATGCCGAGCCCGATCGAATATTAATTTTTTCCTTATATTTAGATATTTTTGGTACTTTATGTGTTTTAAGACCTGATAGAATCATGTGACTTTTTACTTTATTTGCAGAAATATTTGGAATAAAATTCCATGTATAATATCACCACATTATGACATTTCTCAACTTCCCGAAAAGGTTGCACAACGATTGCAGAGAAAAAGAAAATTCTCGAGCTCGACAGAGGCCTATAAAGACCTTTTCAGGTTAATGTGTGGTATACACTGGTGTTGTGACGTGGACCAGTGGATGGATTTTAATTATCATCTATGAAGAAACAATCAAGATTTATTGATATTTGACTGCTAAATTCTACATAGGAGATCCCCTAATTAATGACTGGGCGCCGATCTACAGACAGTCCTGACTCATTTTGGATTTCTGTACCTTGTCCTCGATCACGTCGAAAATGTCATCTAGAGAGCTTCAGCTATCCAAATATGTCTATATGGTATGTATATTGCTGTGTTACGTGCGAATTGTAACCCCCATGGGCCATAGCCCAGATAGCATGATGGAATGTAGGGGAGCCATTAATAGAGCATATGACGTACACTAAATCTGATGAAACTTGTGAGAAAGATGCCAAAATTATATGACTTCTGTTCCTCATGGAGACTTGGAAGTCAACAAATAATCAAAGTTTTAGTATTAACTCTAATGGAAAATCCTTCATAAATTACTTCAGATATAATGACCAAATCATTGAAACTGTTAACCAGTATAATTATCTAGGAATAGTTTTTAAAAATAATGGCAAATTTAACTTGGGAATAGCATCAATTATGGATAAAGCAAGAAAAGCTTATTTCAGATTAAAAAATTAGTAGGACTTAATGTCTCCTGTAAATTACTTGAAAAATTATATGATTCACTAGTTCTACAATTTCTCTCTATTGTTGTGAGGTATGGGGAATGATGTAATGATCAGAAACAATGATTCAGACCCCTTTGAATTACTGCACTCTAAATTTATCAAAGAAATCCTAGGAGTTAATTGCAAATTTCAAATGCTGCTTGCAGAGCACTTTTTAGAAAATTTGGGATTCCCTGCTTTGATTGATTTTTTACCTCATAATTCATTAAAACCTGTTATCATATTGCTTTCACAACGCATTAATGACCAAGTATTACAATATCAAAACTCAAAAATATCTGTGTCAATAAACTTGTATTCTTCAGAAATGTATATGAAATGAACTCAAGGGCAGCTTATGTTGATATTCTACAAATAGATCAGATAGGTCTGCAATAGCAAAGCTTAGACTGAGTGCTCATAATTTAGAAATTGAAAAAGGAAGACATATTGGAGTTGTGCATAATGATAGAATTTGTAAACTGTGTAATAGTAATAACATAGAAAATGAAACTCACTTCCTATGGTTGTGTGAATGTTATGAACAAGAAAGAGAATCCCTATACAATAAATTATCTAGGTTACATAACTTTGATTATAAACTGATCAATGATGACAATATTAGGTCAAGTTACTATTGAATTCAAGTCCCATAATGTTTTTGAAATGTCTGTCTAAATTTATAGAAGACTCGTTAAACAAAAGGAATTCCAATATGTCTACATAAGTTAGCATTATAATTTTCTTACTATTCCTATATATTTATGAATGTGTATTATGACTTCATATATCTTTCCTATGTACCTATTATGGTCCCTTTATTTCATATACACATTATGCAGTGTAATATAATATAATATGATTGTATCTCTGGTGCCATATTCATGCATTCAAATCTCTGTATATGATTATTATTGGTCCTATGTATAATCTGTAATATGTGGCTTTTGCCACGTAATTGTTATTGTGCTTATGCAAATAAATCATTGTCATTGTCAATACAACACACCCCACATGTGGATTCATTTTTGGAAAAGTGTCCAGATATATACGCCCTATAACCCCCCTCCTCTCCTCTTTCTCTCTCTCTCCTCTCTCTCTCCTCTCTCTCTCTCTCTCTCTCTCTCTCTCTCTCTCTCTCTCCATCTCTCACCCGCCACCCCCCCCCCCCTTTTTTTTTATACATGAAGCTTTGAACAATGTTCAGTATTGTAGTATATATGAGAAAAGAAAAAAAAACTTTGGTTGAACTCACCAGGAGTAAGATCCCGGGGCCCCAGTTTAACAGTCAGGTGCTCTAGTCAATGAGCTAAATCCAGGCTGATATTACTAGTCAGGTGCTCTAGTCACTGAGCTATAATCCAGGCTGATATACTAAGTCAGGTGCTCTAGTCACTGAGCTATCCAGGCTGATATTACTAGTCAGTGCTCTAGTCACTGAGCTATCCAGGCTGATAACCACCTTCCATATAGCCCTAACTTCTACATTCCTCCCTCCTTAATTATGTCTTTGTCCTCAAAGACACACAACTCAGATTCTTTTTGCCTCTTGCAAAACTTTCATGTGAATATGCCAGGGGTGGTGAAGGACACCAAATGTATTATATAGGAGAGAGGAGAAAATCTGTGGCTGTATCGGTAATCGAACCTGGGATTCCTATATTACTAGTCATGTGCTTTAACCACCGAGCTCCCCAGGTCAATATCTATGGTCCATACAGCCCTAACTACTGCAGTATCATTTATGAATTGCATTTAATATACATTTTTAAAGTGGCATGAATATCGTGAAGCGATGTGACAAACTCTCTCCAATGATATAGACATGTAAATCACGTGATTTGTTCTCTATCAGGAAGGAAATGATCTGTTTTTTCTCAGTACCTATTATAACCTAGCTGTTGTTGCCATACGAATCTGGCACATTCCTTCCTCCTTACTGATTTGGTCATTGCAGGCTTTAATAATCATGTCAGTTGCAGGAACTATGGTAGTCTATATATGGTACTGAATGTGACAGGAAGGGAGAAAATCTCAATGGACCAAGTGGATCAGGACTGGAACCCAGGCCTTCTGAATTTCATTTAGACATATAGAAAATATGGATATGTATTTAATTGCAATAGTAAAATTGGAAATTCATATCAAAATTAAGGATTATCTCCCTCAGGCATAGCTCTGATCCTTCGAAGTATTTGGCTCCAGTCTTTGGCACTACATTGTTCACTTTTATAAAGTTTTACTTTCATGTTTGGGTTTCCAACATTTCGGTTTGAGCATCACTGAAGAGACATCATTTGTCGAAATGCGCATCTGGTGCATCAAAATTGGTACAGTATATGATTTATATTATCTCACCACAGCAGAAATCGAATTCAGCTAACCACAGCCGGAATACTAGAATAAATTTAAGTATGTGTAGCATTATTACACGTATGTATATAACTCTTTACATTCACAGGCTCTAAAGAATGAGCTGAAGGAAACAACAAAAGCGATCGATGAAGATGACATCAATGCATTGTTGAAGACGGATGGAATGGCCCCCAGTCCAAGGAAGACAATCCTTGGTTACCCGTCCTACCCACTGTATAAAGAGATTGGCAACATGCTACAACTATGGATGGAAAACAAGTAATTATAGCTTTATTGTGGAATCATTGAAATTCGTGACAGCCAATTTTCGTGCATAGTTGAGACTTTACAATTTTGTTGGAGTGTAATTTCTTGGATATCATTTCTGTACATTGATACATTAATCATAAATTAAATATACTTTGTATTTTGTTTTGCTTTGAAATTAATAGAATAGAGAAACACATGAAAGGCCAAAAAAAAAATATGTGTGTTTACTGTCATCCGACCGACCCTATTTTTTCACCCCTGCCCTAACACTTTTTATTGAAAAATTTTGTAATGTTCCAAAAATGTTGTCTGTCTTCAGAGACTAACTGATTTTTACTCCACTTTTGCACAAGATAACATATCCAAAGCAGTTGACAGGCTGATTAAAACTGTAAATGTACAATAATTACACAAATGATATACTGTACATGAACATACTACCGGTAAATAGCAAAAAAAAAAAATAATTATAATAATAAATTCCGACCTACCGACCCTATTTTTTTCCAGGAGGTGACAGTAAACACATATTTTTTTTTTTTTTGACCAAACCATAAAAATTGAGCTTCCATGAAATCTAACACTAGTTTGTTAGTACTCTTAGTATATATTTAGTGGAAAAAAGTTCAGATTTTGTAATTAACTTTTAAAAGACATGTGGGCAAAATTTGATTGAATTTGACTCTGAGCTTGTCATCCATGGCAATCTTAAAGCAGTCTTCTCATGAGACCTTACACACGTCCTTCCTGTTGAAGCGGGACAATTTGGAGCCCTTGTTGCTAGGGTTTGTCATGACTTTCTGGCTCAAACCAACGTCCCATGCAGTTCTTGATTGGCCACCATACAGTCCAGATTTGTCCCCAATCAAGCATTTATGGGGTGAGCTGGACAGGAGGGATAGAAGCATGTCAACGTCCCATACAACATTGCTCAACTTACACAGCCTCTTATTCAGGAGTGGAATAATATTGAGGACAACTTTTATTATTTTATTTACAGTTTGAAATTGCAACAGGCAAATGAGTTGATATTACAAGGTTTCAGTGTAAAGTCAGCTTTTCGCAAATTCTTTGTTCATCATTATAGGAATCACATTTGCAAATACATTGGGTCAAATAGTGTATGCTGCATTTCATACCAATTGTTAGACCATTCTCGACTGTAAATACGTTTACCTGATGACAAGGTATGGGATAACAGCAGGTGTGACCAGTCAACAGGGGATGCTTACTCCTATTAAGCACCTGATCCCACCTCTGGTGTTTCTAGAGGTTTGTGTTTGCCTTTCTATCAGCTTTGTATTCATTATGGTGTATTATCAGATTGATCATTGTTCGTTATCTTCTTTATTCTTGATGGGGGTCAGTGTTAAGGAGAGTAAGAGTGATGATTGAAGACAGGGATGGGCACCCACACTACAGATTCGAATCAGGAAATTTGGATCAGTATTACGTCGGGAATCTTTCGGAAAGAAACCTGGAGACGGATGATAGAGAGGGAAAGAAATAGGGATGGGTATCGCCAAAAATTTTGTATCGCGATATATCACGATATTTTTTCTTAATATCGTGATAATATCATGATATTCTAGGACATTGCATTTTTTCTTATTTTCAGCACTCCTTACGTGACTGTGTTAGCACAAAAATGTCAGATTTGGTTAATTTTAAACATTTATATTTTATTAGAAAACTGTAAGAATACAAATTTCGAAAAATCAGATCAGATAATAATGAAATGACTCACAATGTATGCCAAGGAAAATAAAAAATATTACTATAACGAATATGTAAATCTGTTGAGTACTAAATAGCAAACTTTTTCAGAACATTTAACAAATCATACTTCTGTATAAACATACTTTTTGTGGAATTTACATATTTCTAAAAATACCGCTTTTTCATCCACCATATCGCGATACGTATCGTGGAATGAATTATCACGATATACCGATATATCGATAAAACCTCACATCCTTAGAAAGAAAAGAGCTGGGATTCTCCTCATGGCACGAGGCAAAAATAGTGTCAGTGGAAAAAACAATGTGGTGGGGACTTGTGAACGGCCCGATTCTCCAGACGGGGAGGCGGAAATAAGTCATTACTTTAGTGTGAAAGTCATGATAAGTCTTGACTTGCAACTCAAATTGCACATCCTTTAGTCATTAGCAAACTGTATGACAAATCTCAGTCCATTTTGGTGAAGACCAAATAAACTACAGGCAGACAGACAGACAGACAGACAAACAGAGTGATGCATGTAAAATTGATACTTTTGTAATCTTCATCATGTTTTAGAGAATTGTTTTACCAATTTTTCTAGATATTGTCCTGTCTCTGATCTCCCAAAATACGAACTCCTGGATGAGAAAACTTACACAGAGGCCAGGTAGGCAAATTAATTTAGATAAAACCAGTCACAAAAGTAATACCGTAACAGTCAAACCTCATTATCTTGAACTCGATGGAACTGGGAAAAAAAACCTTCCAAGATATTAGAGGATTCGAGGCATATACTTAATGAATTAGTGATTGGGATTTCCAAATCGCTTCAACAAAGCCATGGTATTCGAGATACGGAAGTTCGACTGTATATGAAGTATATGTATTAGATCAGTTACAAAAGTAATATGAGTTTTACAAGATGATATACAATTACAGATGATATACAATGTTAAGGGAATAATGAGTAGTGTCTCTATTTCTATGTTTCTTTGTGTCATTGGCAAGCTAGGTATGTTAGAAGTAAGGGTTATACATGCACAGACTGTGGATATCGACCTGGGTAGCTCAGTGGTTATTGTACAGTCAAACTCGTTATGTCGAACTTGATGGGACCAAGAAAAAAGTTCGAGATATCCGTGAATTCGAGATATTGAGGGTAAAAATACTAAGAAAATAGGTGGTTGGGACCTCCAAATCATACCACATAACCATGGTATTCGAGATATCAGTGTTCGAGATACAAAGTTCAACTGTACCTGTTGTAGTTAGGCTATATGGACTGTGGATATCGGCCTGGATAGCTCAGTGGTTAGAGCACCTGTTGTAGTTATGGCTATATGGACTGTGGATATCGGCCTGGATAGCTCAGTGGTTAGAGCACCTGTTGTAGTTATGGCTATATGGACTGTGGATATTGGCCTGGATAGCTCAGTGGTTAGAGCACCTGTTGTAGTTATGGCTATATGGACTGTGGATATTGGCCTGGATAGCTCAGTGGTTTAGAGCACCTGTTGTAGTTAGGGCTATATGGACCGTGGATATCGGCCTGATAGCTCAGTGGTTAGAGCAACCTGTTGTAGTTAGGGCTATATGGACATGGGTGTTGGCCTGGATAGCTCAGTGGTTACAGCACCTGTTGTAGTTAGGGCTATATGGACTGTGGATATTGGCCTGGAAGCTCAGTGGTTAAAGCATCTGACTAGTCATGCAATGTTCCCAGGTTTGATCGCTGGTCCAGCAATCTTATTGTCATACAGGAGATGAGAAAATCTCTGTCTGGAGTGGAAATCGAACATAGGACCCCTGCATTACTAGTCAGGTGCTCTAATCACTGATCTACCCAAGCCGATATTCCAGGTCCATATAGCCCTAACTACTACATTCCTCCCTCCTTTAATTTGTCTTTACTCTCAAAGACACACAACCAACCTAAATTCTTTTTGCCCTTGGTAGGACAACCTACAGTGCAGGGGTGGTCAATGGCACCAAATGTAATAAAGAGGAGACTTGACCAGGAATCGAACCTAGAACCCCTGCATTACGTACTACTCAAGTGCTATAACCACTGAGCTAGCCAAGCTAATATCCAACTATTACATCATATTACATTTGGTCCCATAACTAATTTAGATAAAATCAGTTGTGAAAATAATACAGTCAAACTTCATTATCTTGAACTCGATGGAACTGAAAAATAAAATTTCCAAGATATTAGAAGATTCTGAATTAGTGGTTGGGATTTCCAAATCGCTTCAACATAGCTATGGTACTCGAGATATTAGTATTCAAGATACGAAAGTTCGACTGTATGTGTAGTATATTGAGGTCTGTAGGGCAAAGGAATTTAAGAGTGTAGTATTTAGGACCGTGGATATCGGCCTAGATAGTTCAGTAACAGTTGGTAGAGCACCTGACTGGAGATTCAGGGGGCCTAAGTTTGAATCCCAGTCTGGTCTGTTGCATTTTTCCCTTTCGGTTACAATATATTACGGTAACCATGTACATGACATTGTATTAAATATTATAATCAATCCTTATACAGACTTTGTGTCAAACAAAGCTGATTAATGATTAAATATTGTATTGAGATGCTGATTGCAAATTTCTTTGATGTTTCGCACATGCATACAAAAGTTGATTTCCAATGGTTTGGTCACTCACCAATGTTTTGTTGTTTTCAGAGAGGCTAACTTTAAAACCATCACGCCCCTACTGGTGGGCCTTCAGAGCCTGTGGGAGCTGTGGTCTGATGAAGAAATCACTTACAGAGTGAAGGAAATACTTCTCGTAAGTTTCAGTACTTATGTTGTACTCCAGGTACATGTGTTGTAGCTAGTAACTGTAAATCTAACTTTTGTAGATTTCTTAAAATATAAAAACAGATCACCAACGCTACATGAGAGTGCAAGTTAAATTTATTATGGTTTACTTTGCTGGACGGTTCTTTCACTTATATTTCCTTGGAGGGTTCTTGAAGCGAAGGTTTAGGGGGGGGGGTAGCCATAATGTATAGCGCTGTAGATTTCTTCCAAACTTTGGCCACCTCAGGCATTGCACAATCTAGTGAGTTTTTGTGGAAACCAGGATATATAGTAGATTGTCCTTGTGTATATACATTTGGAAACTTGTAAAAAGTACCACCCCCCCCCCCCCCCCCCCCACCCCCAAATATTCAGTCTCATACTTGCTAAGAAATGGCAGATTGATATTTTGATATCTTGGTCAAAAGGTCACAGGTCAATCATATCCGAGACCAGAGGAGGCTGTGGGTCACGCTCGTCATTTTCGGTTACGGGAATAGCTGAGTAGTTACGATTGGATCGATGTATTGTTTCAGGTTCTCTCTTTGATTTAACAAACTACTGCCCTTCCTCTAGACCGAGTTATGTGTTCAATAAACGGCCTCCTGGAAGTTTCTGACAGAATTATCACATGACGTGCGTTTGTAATAAGAAATTGTCTGGATTGCTCTAGACTTTAAAGGAAACTTGTCTTTGGGATGCAATATCAGTAAATCTTGATATTTACAAGGTTGATGAAATTATTTAGATGCATGATGCAATAATGATGTATTTAGCAAATATAAATCACAATATAAATGAAGTGAAGTCAAGTCTAAGAAACTGGTGCTGACAAAGTGTTTATTCTTTAATGTTTGTTTGTAAGTGTTTAGTAGATCAGGTGGTATTTAGTGTTCATGTGCAGGAAGCCCAAATATTTTCCTCTTCAATGAGGCTTGTAAATTAAGATAAATTTTGCTTGTAGGTTTCTTATGAAAACCTTAGCACAAAATGCATTTTCCTGTTTAGGGACATACATCAATGTTTTAATTTTCTCAGAATGAAATTGATAATCAGTCATAATTCTGTCAGCACTATGAACTGATATGCCTATTTATGCTCTGTCTGGGTTATTAATTAGTCCCCTACCGGTTTGTAACCGAAACGGAGGGGACTATAGCTTTCTTATTTGTTGTCTGTCTGTCTTCCTGTCTGTCTGTCTGTCTGTCTGTCCCCATTCTGTCCCGTTGGTTTTCCAGACTTTTTTTCTTTATGCTTGAGGAAATCATTTGAAACTTGCAGGGTAGTTTTCAGAGTGTCAAACTACAGATCAAGTTTTGAATTTCATAACGTTTGGTGGGCAAGTGTGAAAGAAATAATTTTTTACATTTTCACATTTCAATATACATCGGGATTGGGATCGTGCTTTTGATGGGAAGGCTGTAAATTAGGACCTCTTAAATTGAGCAATTCACAAAAACTCGCCCGCTGAGTTCGTATGTAATTACTTCATGATGTAACATTTTTAAAATCTCATTGTAACGGAAACACAACAAATGCATGTGAATATATATGAATTACAACGCAAGAATTTTTGTTGGCTGGTGAGTGAATCTGGCGGGCTGGCAACGTGGTTGTTACTCGATTTCCGCATTCCTACAATGTGTACAGACTTTGTAAGCCGTTACAAAATACAAGTAAATAAAATGCAGATATGAATGCCCTATTGGTGTTTTTGTTTTGTGTTGCATATGCAACAATTATTCCCTTCTCATATGTTGGCTTAAACCATCCAGGTAAGTGTAGGTCAAGCGTTCCTATTCAGTTTCGAATTTTGTTCTGTTCTTTCTACGATTAATCAATTCGAATCAAAATTTAGTGAGTGACATTTCGGAATCTGAGATTTTTACTACGTGACATATCCATGCTATGTATATTTTTAAAAGTTTCATGTTATGAATTGAAGTCGCTCAGATATTACCTTCATGCTTATGAAATGAAGTTAATATCAAATTCCTCCCCATAACATTTTCTTTTAAAATCCCAAATATGTTTCATCTGTATAACATCGAAACATCAAATAAATATGATATTGGCATGTATAACCGATGTTTTGAATTCAAGGTCAGATCACACAGCCTTTATAACAATCAGTCAATAAGTGGTTGCCGGTTAGGACATGTATTGCTTATGCAATACTTCAGAATGCTGTTGAAACAAGATATGCCTTGTATGTTCTCCCAGAGGCATATGAACTGATATGGCTGTATGTTCGTCCCAGAGCTATGAACTGATATGGCTGTATGTTCTCCAGAGCTATGAAACTGATATGGCTGTATGTTTTCTCCCAGAGCTATGAACTGATATGGCTGTATGTTCTCCCAGAGCTATGAACTGATATGGCTGTATGTCTGTCAGAGTTATGAAATTAAATGTAGCAAGTCTGAGAATATTTTTGAGCTGTTCACCAAAGAATTCTGTTAGCAATATAAAATTACATACCTGCATACCTTGTAATTCTGAGTGTATTTATGAAGGTGTAATACACCAGTGAGATTTGTCAGCATATACATTGTATAATGATATTTCACAGAATTGTTGTCCTGGACCTAATGGGTGTCATGGCCTTGAGACAAGGTTATTGGTCAAAAGGTCAAGTCACAATGCATATATCATAGATATGATTATAAAACATCTTTTCACTGGGGGAGTGCTTGATTGGAATTATCTCACAGAGTTAATTGCCCTGGACCCAGGAAGTCTCGATCTTGACCTTGAGTCATCTTCCAAATTTCTGTGAACAGCATTTCAATTTGATTGATCAATTGCTATCGGTGGTAGTGTTGAATACTCACAGTGTTTGATATGAAAAACAGTATTCATGTTATTGAAACCAAACACACAATCAATGAGTAATAAGGTAATAATGGTATTAAAAATCTCACACACTCACTGAAGCAAACTGCCATTTGCTGTTGTTTGAAACAATAATAATTATCAGATAAGTTAAATTAAACGATGACATGTTTTTGAAACACAACGCACCTGAGCATGGCCACATCTCCATATGAACAGAAATAGGCAGGTTGGCTTTAGATATGTAGTATTGTAGAGACACCCAGTTACATGTTACATGGATCTAGATGAAATAAAAAAGAACCCAAGTATTTTTGGTAAAATATATCTTCCCAAGGTTTTTTGAAAGAAAATGTACATGGTCTGGAATATATCAAGTAAAAGGTGTGAGAAAAGCTGGTTACACAAAGATGAGTACCATTATTGCCTAAAAAATGACAAGTTTAACTACTTGTGTAATTTCTTTTTAAAATGTCAAAGGCACAATGCACATCTTCAATGTGTCCAATTGTACAGAGTCTGAGGAATGTCAAATTAAAGGATTACACAAAGTAAGTACCCTACTCAAGGACGAGGTACCCTAACTTCAGGACGAGAGTACCCTACTCAAGGACGACACCCACCTACTGCCTGCCTTTCAACATACTATAAAGCGAGGCATGTTGTGCAACCAGCTAAAAATGATCAGATTTGACTATTTGACTTCATGTTTACATGTAACTTTGGTAAAACTATTGTAGATTCTGGGTAAGAGAGGAATGCTGGACTCCTGGGGGTCAGGAAGACCGTGGGACCAAGGACCTGTGGCCATCAGTCGAGAACGCTTAGTTTCCAGTCCTCTTCAAGCTAAACATGGGTCAGTCAAGAACGCCTTAGTCAAAGTCCTTTACAGCTAAACCTGGATCAGTCATGCTTTAGTCAAGTCCTTCACAGCTTAAACATGGGTCAGTCATGCGTAGTCAAGTCTTCACAGCGTAAACATGGTTCAGTCACGCTTAGTCAAGTCCTTCACAGCTAAACATGAGTCAGTCACGCTTAGTCAAGTCCTTCACAGCTAAACATGGGTCAGTCGCGCTTTATCAAGTCCTTCACAGCTAAACATGGGTCAGTAGAAATGCTTAGTCAAGTCCTTCACAGCTAAACATGGGTCAGTCGCGCTAGTCAATGTAAACCTTCACAGCTTAAACATGGGTCAGTCATGCTATCAATCCTTCACAGCTAACCTGGATCGTCACGACTACCGGTAGACAAGCCTTTACAGCTAAACATAGTCGTCACGCTTAGTCAAGTCCTTCACAGCTAAACATGGTCAGTCGCCTTGTCAAGCCTTCACAGCTAAAATGGGTCAGTAGAGAATGCTAGTCAAGTCTTCACAGCTAAACATGGGTCGTAGAGAAGCTTAGTCCAGTCCTCACAACTAACATGAGTCAGTGCGCTTAGTCAATCCCACAGCTAAACATGATCAGTCATGCTTAGTCAAGTCCTGTCTACCGGTAAGTGTGACTGATCAGGTTTAGCTGTGAAGGACTTGACTAAGCATGACTGACCATGTTTAGCTTGTGAAGGACTCTACTAAGCGGAACTGACCCATGTTTAGCTGTGAGAAGGACTGACTAAGCATTCTCTACTGACCCATGTTTAGCTGTGAAGGACTTGACTAAGCGCGACTGACCCATGTTTAGCTGTGAAGACTTGACTAAGCGTGACTGACTCATTTTAGCTGTAAGGACTTGACTAAGCTTGACTGACCATGTTTAGCTGTGAAGGACTTGACTAAGCATGACTGGACCCATGTTTAGCTGTGAAGGACTGACTAAGCATGACTGATCCAGGTTTAGCTGTGAAGGGACTTGACTAAGCGTTTCTTGACTTGACCCATGTTTAGCTGTGAAGGACTGGGACTAAGCTTGGTTTCTTTTTTCGGGGGGGGACTTTTTTGATTGGGCAACAGGTCCTTGGTCCCCACGGTCTTCCTGACCCCCAGGAGATCCAGCAATTCCTCTCTTACCCAGATTTACAATAGTTTACCAAAGAACATGTAAACATGACAGTCAAATAGTCAAATCTGATCATTTTTGGCTGTTGCACAACATGCATTCCGCTTTATAGTATGTTGAAAGCAGGCAGGAAGGTGGGTGTTCGTCCTTGAGTAGGGTACCTCGTCGCTTGAGTAGGGGACCTCGTCCTTGAGTAGGGTACTTACTTTGTGTAATCCTTTAATTTGACATTCCTGTACTCTGTACAATTGGACACATGAAGATGTGCATGTGCCTTTGACATTTAAAAAAAAATTACACAGTATTAAAAACTTTGTCATTTTTTAGCAATATGGTACCATCTTTGGTAACCAGCTTTTCTCACACCTTTTACTTGATATATTTTCAGACCATGTACATTTTTCTTTACAAAAAACCTTGGGAAGATATATTTTCTACCAAAAATACTTTGGGTTCTTTTTATTTCATCTAGATTCATGTTCAATGTACTGGTGTCTCTTACAATTACATAACATATTCTAAAGCCAACCTGCCATTTCTGTTCATATGGAATGTGGCCATGCTCAGGTGCGTTGTGTTTCAAAAACATGTCATCGTTTAATTTAACTTATCTGATAATTATTATTGTTTCAACAACAGCATGGCAGCGTTTGCTGCAGTGAGTGTGTGAGATTTTATACCATTATTACCTTATTACTCATTGAATTGGCTGTTTGGTTTCAATAACATAGAATACTGTTTTTTCATAATCAAACACGTGAGTATCAACAATACCACCGGTAGCATTGATCAATTCAAATTGAAATGCTGTTCACAGAAAATTTGGAATGACTCAAGGTCAAGATCGAGACTTTCCTGGGTCCAGGGCAATAACTCTGTGAGATAATTCCCAATCCAAGCACTCCCCCAGTGAAAAGTTGTTTATATCATATCTATGATATATGCATTGTGACCTTGACCTTTTGACCAATAACCTTGTCTCAAGGCCATGACACACCATTAGGTCCAGGACAACAATTCTGTGAAATATCATATATACATGTATATGCTGACAAATCTCACGGTGTATTACACCTTCATAATACAACTCAGAAATTACAGGTATGCAGGTATGTAATTTTAATTGCTAACAGAATCTCTGGTGAACAGCTCAATATATTCTCAGACTTGCTACATTTAATTTCATAACTCTGACAGAACATACAGCCATATCAGTTCATAGCTCTGGAGAACATACAGCCATATCAGTTCATAGCTCTGGTGAGACACATACAGCCATATCAGTTCATAGCTCTGGGAGAACATACAGCCATATCAGTTCATAGCTCTGGGAAGAACATACAGCCATAATCAGTTCATAGCTCTGGGAGAACATACAGGCATATCTTGTTTAACAAGCATTCTGAGAGTATTGCATAAGCAATACATGTCCCCTACCGGCACCAGCCATTAGTGACTGGATGTTAAAAGGCTGTTTGATCTGACCTGAATTTCAAACATCGGTATACATGCCAATATCATATTAGTTTGATGTTTCGATGTTCATACAGATGAAACATATTTGGATTTTTAAAAGAAAATGTTATTGGAGGAATTTGATATTAACTTCTTTTCATTAAGCATGAGGTAATATCCTGAGCGACTTCAATCATAAACATGAAACTTTTTAAATATACATAGCCTGGATATGTCACGTAGTAAAATCTCAGATTCCGAAATGTCACTCACTAAATTTGATTCGAATTTGATTAATCGTAGAAAGAACAGAACAAATTCGAAAACTGACTAGGAACGTTGAACAACTTACCTGGATCCGGTTTAAGCCAACATATGAGAAGGGAAAATTGTGCATATGCAACACAAAAACAAAAACACCAATAGGGCATTCATATCTGCATTTTATTTACTTGTATTTGTAACGGCTTACAAAGTCTGTACACATTGTAGGAATGCGAAATCGAGTAACACCACGTGCCAGCCCGATCAGATTTCACTCACCGACAACAAAATTCTTGCGTTGTAATTCATATAATTTCACATGCATTTGTTGTGTTTCCGTTACAATGAAGATTTAAAATGGACATCAATGAAGTATATTACATACGAACTCAGCGGGCGAGTTTTTGTGAATTGCTCAATTTAGAGGTCCTAATTTTTACAGCCTTCCCATCCAAAGCACGATCCCAATCCCGATGTATATTAAATGTGAAAAGTAAAAAATTATTTCTTTCACACTTGCCCACCAAACGTTATGAAATTCAAACTGATCTGTAGTTTGACACTCTGAAACTACCCTGCAAGTTTCAAATGATTCCTCACAAGCATAAAGAAAAAAAAGTCTGAAAAACCAACGGGACAGAAATGGGGACAGACAGACAGACAGACAGACAGGAAGACAGACAGACCAACAAATAAGAAAGCTATAGTCCCCTCCGGTTACAAACCGGTAGGGACTAATTAATAACCCAGACAGAGCATAAATAGGCATATCAGTTCATAGTGCTGACAGAATTATGACGATTATCAATTTCATTCTGAGAAAATTAAAACATTGATGTATGTCCCTAAACAGGAAAATGCATTTTGTGTTAAGGTTTCATAAGAAAACCTACAAGCAAATTTATCTTAATTTACAAGCCTCATTGAAGAGGAAAATATTTGGGCTTCCTGCCACTATGAACACTAAATTACCACCTGATCTACTAAACACTTACAAACAAACATTAAAGAATAAACACTTTGCAGCACCAGGTTTCTTAGACTTGACTTCACTTCATTTATATTGTGATTTATATTTGCTAAATACATCATTATTGCATCATGCATCTAAATAATTTCATCAACCTTGTAAATATCAAGATTTACTGATATTGCATACCAAAGACAAGTTCCTTTAAAGTCTAGAGCAATCCAGACAATTTCTTATTACAAACGCACGTCATGTGATAATTTGTCAGAAACTTCCAGGAGGCCGTTTATTGAACACATAACTCGGTCTAGAGGAAGGGCAGTAGTTTGTTAAATCAAAGAGAGAACCTGAAACATACATCGATCCAATCGTAACTACTCAGTATTCCCGTAACCGAAAATGACGAGCGTGACCCACAGCCTCCTCTGGTCTCGGATATGATTGACCTGTGACCTTTTGACCAAGATATCAAAATATCAATCTGCCATTTCTTAGCAAGTATGAGACTGAATATTTGGGGGTGGGGGGGGGGGGTGGTAACTTTTTACAAGTTTCCAAATGTATATACACAAAGGACAATCTACTATATATCCTGGTCCCACAAAAACTCACTAGATTGTGCAATGCCTGAGGTGGCCAAAGTTTGGAAGAAATCTACAGCGCTTAACATTATGGCTACCCCCCCCCTAAACCTTCGCTTCAAGAACCCTCAAGGAAATTATAGTGAAAGAACCGTCCAGCAAAGTAAACCTAATAAATTTAACTTGCACTCTCATGTAGCGTTGGTGATCTGTTTTTATATTTTAAAAAATCTACAAAAGTTAGATTTACAGTTACTAGCTACAACACATGTACCTGGAGTACAACATAAGTACTGAAACTTACGAAGAGTATTTCCTTCATCTTGTAAGTGATTTCTTCATCAGACCACAGCTCCCACAGGCTCTGAAGGCCCACCAGTAGGGGCGTGATGGTTTTAAAGTTAGCCTCTCTGAAAACAACAAAACATTGGTGGAGTGACCAAACCATTGGAAATCAAATTTGTATGCATGTGCGAAACATCAAAGAAATTTGCAATCAGCATCTCAATACAATATTTAATCATTAATCAGCTTTGTTTGACACAAAGTCTGTATAAGGATTGATTATAATATTTAATACAATGTCATGTACATGGTTACCGTAATATTTGTAAACCGAAAGGGAAAATGCAACAGACCAGACTGGGATTCAAACTTAGGCCCCCTGAATCTCCAGTCAGTGCTCTACCAACTGTTACTGAACTATCTAGCCGATATCCACGGTCCTAAATACTACACTCTTAAATTCCTTTGCCCTACAGACCTCAATATACTACACAACAGTCGAACTTTCGTATCTTGAATACTAATATCTCGAGTACCATAGCTATGTTGAAGCGATTTGGAATCCCAACCACAATTCAGAATCTTCTAATATCTTGGAAATTTTATTTTTCAGTTCCATCGAGTTCAAGATAATGAAGTTTGACTGTATTATTTTCACAACTGATTTTATCTAAATTAGTTATGGGACCAAATGTAATATGATGTAATAGTTGGATATTAGCTTGGCTAGCTCAGTGGTTATAGCACTTGAGTAGTACGTAATGCAGGGGGGTCTAGGTTCGATTCCTGGTCAAGTCTCCTCTTTATTACATTTGGTGCCATTGACCACCCCTGCACTGTAGTTGTCCTACCAAGGGCAAAAAGAATTTAGGTTGGTTTGTGGTCTTTGAGAGTAAAGAACAAATTAAAGGAGGAGGAATGTAGTAGTTAGGGCTATATGGACCTGGAATATCGGCTTGGGTAGATCAGTGATTAGAGCACCTGACTAGTAATGCAGGGGTCCTATGTTCGATTTCCACCTCCAGACAGAGATTTTCTCATCTCCTGTATGACAATAAGATTGCTGGACCAGCGATCAAACCTGGGAACATTCATGACTAGTCAGATGCTTTAACCACTGAGCTATCCAGGCCAATATCCACAGTCCAATAGCCCTAACTACAACAGGTGCTGTAACCACTGAGCTATCCAGGCCCACCATGGTCCATATAGCCCGTAACTACAACAGGTGCTCTAACCACTGAGCTATCCGGCCGATATCCACGGTCCATATAGCCCTAACTACAACAGGTGCTCTAACCACTGAGCTATCCAGGCCAATATCCACAGTCCATATAGCCATAACTACAACAGTGCTCTCTAACCACTGAGCTATCAGGCCAATATCCACAGTCCATATAGCCATAACTACAACAGGTGCTCTAACCACTGAGCTATCCAGGCCGATATCCACAGTCCATATAGCCATAACTACAACAGGTCTCTAACCACTGAGCTATCCAGGCCGATATCCACAGTCCATATAGCCCTAACTACAACAGGTACAGTTGAACTTTGGTATCGAACACTGATATCTCGAATACCATGGTTATGTGGTACTGATTTGGAGGTCCCAACCACCTATTTTTTAGTATTTTTTACCCTCAAATATCTCGAATTCACGGATATCTCGAACTTTTTTCTTGGTCCCATCAAGTTCGACATAACGAGGTGACTGTACAATAACCACTGAACTACCCAGGTCGATATCCACAGTCTGTGCATGTATAACCCTTACTTCTAACATACCTAGCTTGCCAATGACACAAAGAAAATAGAAATAGAGAAACTACTCATTATTCCCTTACATTGTTATCATCTGTAATTGTATATATCTTGTAAAACTCATATTACTTTGTAACTGATCAATACATATCACTTCAATATACAGTCGAACTTCCGTATCTCGAATACCATTGGCTTTGTTGAAGCGATTTGGGAAATCCCATACACTAATTCATTAAGTATATGCCTCGAATCCCTTAATATTTGGAAGGTTTTTTTTCCCAGTTCCATCGAGTTCAAGATAATGAGGTTGACTGTTACGGTATTACTTTTGTGGACTGGTTTTATCTAAATTAATTTGCCTACCTGGCCTCTGTGTAAATTTTCTCATCCAGGAGTTCGTATTTTGGGAGATCAGAGACAGGACAATATCTAGGATTGGTAAAACAATTCTCTAAAACATGATGAAGATTACAAAAGTATCAATTTTACATGCATCACTCTGTTTGTCTGTCTGTCTGTCTGTCTGCCTGTAGTTTATTTGGTCTTCACCAAAATGGACTGAGATTTGTCATACAGTTTGCTAATGACTAAAGGATGTGCAATTTGAGTTGCAAGTCAAGACTTATCATGACTTTCACACTAAAGTAATGACATTTCCGCCTCCCCGTCTGGAGAATCGGGCCGTTCACAAGTCCCCACCACATTGTTTTTCCACTGACACTATTTTTGCCTCGTGCCATGAGGAGAATCCAGCTCTTTTCTTTCTAAAGATGGGAGGTTTTATCGATATATCGGTATATCGTGATAATTCATTCCACGATACGTATCGC
>CAJDSM010004037.1:0-23289 GCA_903981925.1 Ostrea lurida
CGTACATTCATTTCTGGAATAGCCCTTAGCGGAGGTCAGATAAATTGTGAAATGTGGAATTTTTCTTCTATTTTAGGGATGCTAATCCAATTTTCAGGCATTTACTCCATTTGATTTTGTCTTTACACAGAACAATTGTGGATGACACGTTGTATGAAGCCAAGTATGAGCTGTTTGGCAGAATTCAGCCGAATTCCTGTCATGTGTCCGTCAAACGATCAGAAGTTTTGGTTAAACTGAGAAAGGAGGAGTTAGGAAGCTGGCCCCGCCTACTAAAGCAGAAGACCAAGGTACTGGCTAATGTGTATAAATATTGAAATACATGAACTTGGTGTCTGGGTAGCTGTTTAACATTTATCAGAATGAACAAAACCTTTGACTGATTGCCTGTACATAGTAATATTTTTTTTCAGTTGCCAAATATCAGCCTGGACTTTGACAAGTTTGCTGGCAGTTCCTCAGAGGACGATATTTCTGATGACGAGAACCCATTTATTCTCAAAAAACGTAAGTTGATGAAGATTTGAATCTTTCTGATGTTTTGTCAACATTGGTTGCAGAAAAAATAGGATAATTTTTACTTCCTCTTGTTTATTCAAATTCTTTTCACTGACAGGAAAAATTAAGAAATTTCCCAAAGACATGAAGAGGCCGAAGGGATTGGCTGTGGGAGATAATTACTACGAGAGTGAAGAGGACAGTGAGGAGGAGGACAATAGTGAAGACGACGACTTCGCATTCAATAAGGCCTCGCTAGCAGATGATTACGATCCTTATGATATTTTTGGAAAGGCATCATAGTGAATGCTATTGTTAATTTTGATACTAAATCATAGTGTTCAGAGAACTTTTGTTCCCCATTTTGCAAAAACAAGGGTAATTTGATTTAAGTCAATGAGTCTGTTACATTTTCTTATATATCCATATATATATGCAGTTGGGGGGTGGGTGGGTTCCAAGGGTTGGGAACCCCCCACCCACCACCCCTTTGTCAGAAAAGTTAGCTTATAAAGGTAAAAATAACACACACACGCCTCCCCTTCAAAAATTTCTGGATCCGCCCCTGTTATGGATGGTACAGCATGATGCGAGTGTCATTCCATCCGGACAGCTGTTTGTCCGTCTGTTCAAGATTTTCTGTTTCTATTTTAATGACTGTCACATATCAAGTCGAAACTTCCTGTGTAGCTTCTTTGTAGATCATGATGTTGCAATTTTGATCATTGCAAGAGTTTTGCCCCTTTATATGAAATATTATGTTATATGGAGGATACATCATTTGTTCATGTTATATGGAGAATACATCATTTGTCCATCTTGTTCCTTCCACAATTTTCAAGTGAAGACCTTATTGTACAGAGTGTTTATATGGGGATTGAATATGTGCATATGGCAAGGATTTTGATTTCGTTCAATGTTTTGAGAAAATTGTCAGTTATAGCACTTGGTCAATGTGGGGGAAATTGTTCAATTTATGGTTAAATGAAGATTGTGTAGTTAATATTGCAGCAGAATCCAATATGATGTCCTATTTAGAAATCTGAAAAACTGAAGTCAGAGCTGTATGGAGCAATGTTTTGATAAATTTAGTTTAGATCTACTTGATATAGATAATGTAAGAATAGCTGACATGCCTTGTATTATTATGTGATACTAATAATGGTGCAATGTGTGACACATTTTGAAAAATAATTTCTCATCAGCGATGCTTGAAGCCTAAAGTTTAGAAAGCCAACAACAAGAAAAAAATAATTATATACTGTGGAATCATTTTAATTCGGGGGGGGGGGGGCCAATTTTCGTGGGTAACCAAAATTTCGTCGGTTCAAGGGGACGTGATTTCGTGAGTAATTGAGAAAGGCATAATATTTATAAAGATTAAAAGGAAAATAAAACATGTTCGTGGGGACGTAAATTCGTGGGTAAGGGTGACCCACGAAATCCACGAAAATTGGTCCCCCATGAACAATGATGATTCCACAGTATATAGAAAAAGTCTTAACTCTCAAGCCAATAGCCAGTAAAGGAGAAAAGCTTTGTATAAGGGAGATAACTGTTTTAACTAGTATTTTGTTGGTTTAAGGACCCTCTCTACACTGCACTAGTAATTTTAAGCAATTAGAATTATCTGCCCTTAGATCTAAATTGAAATATACAGAATATTGTGGGTATTACCAAATTCTTAATCAGTTCAAGTATTTTAACATGTCAGTAGGTAAAGATAAGTTAACTGAACTATTTATTTCATATGTTTTGTTTTCATTTAAGTGAGCAATGGCGATTTTTTTCATCCATACTTCATATCTTTGAACATTTTTCCTGGGGTAAATGGCCCGTACCATATATCAAAAACTACTTAGATAAACTTAATATTAATATTATTGTAATTTAATTTTCTCAGTGTCTAAAAAAAAATTTCATTAGTGTATAGAGGGTCCTTAAATCTGGGTTTGCAAACAGCTGTACATGTCACTCTGCCATCTGTAATGGATGTTCATTTCATAGTCACATGACCATTCCAGACATAATGAACATGGATACTGATATGCCTGAGTCTGCATTTAATAACTTATGTAAAAAAATCTATATTTGGTGCTAAACTGGTCAACAAACTTTGGCGACCATATTTTTATCTCCATGTTAAACTTCATTCTTCACTCTTTACATTAAAGTGGTTTGCATGTGCAAGAGTGCTGAACATCAACAAACATTTTTATGAATAGTGTTAGGTCAGTTAATTATAAAATGATTTTGCCACTTTTTTTTCAGTTGCAAATGTTTTTCATAACTTTTTAAAACCAACTAAGCTGCGTTAATGTAGTAGATGAGAAAAGTCGGGTTGTACAGCTTTATGACAGAGATTTAGTTAGATCTGAATAGTAAATTAATACACAATTTTTTAGTTGCCCATCATTATTTCCCTTTGTTGAACTCTACGCATGGTGAGACGCAAAATATATTTTTGTATTCACGTGATGGATACAAATGCTTATCGCTGCATTTATATATATTGCCTAAAGGATGATTACCAGACATCGTACAAAATGCACAGAAATACAAATTTAGTAAGGTTATTATTATTTGATAATAAAATAACTCAAAATATTTCTTGGATAAAGGTATTGCTATTGTAGAAGAGGAATTAAATAATTTTGAATTTAATGGCCTGATATGATCAGTTTAATGTACGCCAAAGGCTGATATGAACAAAATTTATACTTTCATAACTTTTATCATTGTCTATAAAAATAATCCTATAATAAAGGCAAAGATAAACAGTCCTAAATAGAATACAAAAACAAGAGTTGGGCAAACACGGACCCCTGGACACACCAGAGGTGGGACCAGGTGCCTAGGAGGAGTAAGCATCCCCTGGACACCAGTCACACCCACAGGGAGCCCGTTGTCTTAATCAGGTAACCATATAGATGCATGTGTATGTATGTGTCTTGTATCCACTCAAGCATTCAACAATATTGAATGTACCTCCATCATAGAAGAGTGAGATCTCGGAAATTATGTATTACAATTTTGAGATATTTTCTTTATTTTTATCCATTTTTCATTGATCTGCAAGGCAGGTAGCCACTTAGATACATATATGGAAATCTTATTTTCCCCCAAATGTTCATGTAATATTTTTATGCCCACAGAATCTTCGATACGGGGGCATATAGTTTTTGTTCTGTCTGTTTGTCTGCATGAAAAACTTTACATTGGCCATAACTTTTGATTGTTATACTTTTATGTAAAATACTCGAATCTGATTGGACAAGGAACAGTTGACAAAACATACTGTTTTCCTCTGAGAATAGAAAACACGCCCTCCAAGGTGATAGTATCTAGCAACGGGAAACATTACTTGACGACGGGTAACAATCTTATGAATTGTTACATGCGTCAAATTTATGCGCGTACAGTTCACCGTAGATTGTTAGACGATGTCGTTTAAGTGTTTGTGATAAACGCAAATACCAGCATTGATGTACGAAACATCGCATGACAGTGATCAAAGTCAACAGACGAAACGGTTTGTTGTTTTTATAACATTCAGTATAACAAAATAAATATTGCATATAGTTGAGGGTAAAATTGAAAATTTTCAATGTTACCCTCAACTACATGCAATATTTATATAGTAGTAATTGATAGGTCTTTCATATTTCATTTGTGTATTCCTCTTAACAGGACCTTTCAACTGGTACCAACATTTTTTACCTCCTGACCTTGACCTCAAAGTTTGACCTACTTTTCAAAGACTAACATTGGCCATAACTTTTGAAAGGTAAGTAATAGGACTTTCATATTTCACATGTATATTCTTAACAACAAGCCCTTTCTACTAGTATCAAAATTTTTGACTTCCTGACCTTGACCTCAAAGTTGGACCTACTTTTCAAAAACTTATACATTGACCATAACTTTTGAATGGTAAGTGATATATTTTTCATATTTCACATGCATAATCCTTTTGGCAAGCCCCTTTCACTGGCATGTGAAATCCGGGGGCATCGGTGTTTCACAAACACATCTTGTTGGCATTGCATTGTATTTTATATTTTAAGTTTATTACACAAGTAGTGGAAGATATTTTGCGGGCAATTTTCATACCATTTTGATGCAAAATTTGTTGGTTCTGTAATAAATATGCATCATGAACAATTGTTTGGATGTGCCATGTCTGATGAAAAATATTTTTAAGAAAAGATTTTGAGATTTCATTTATACAATCATGTATTAAGAAATAAATTATTTTTAAAGATACAAGCATTAGTGCTTCATAAAAAGCATGCCAACATGAAGTATTGCAGTTCTAAGATAGACATACTACATCTTATCTGTATTCATAAGACACATCATTTACAACTGCAACACATTCATTAGGCAGTGGCTATTAATACAATTTGTAAAGATGTCAAAGTAAAAAATGTTGGAAATATAAATCCTTTGTTGAGGATGGGACATTGGTATTCCTCATTTTCTACTGTAGTTTTGATACACGTTTAATATCTTGACAAAGGCATGCAATTTTTGATACCGATGGCATCTTTTATTCAAGTGTACTCCATTTCATTGCTCATCGATAAAGAAGGGTATGAAGTTGTAGAAAAGTATGACAATGTTTTATGTATGTTTTTGTACTAGAAATTCATCGATATGTCACAAATCAGCAACAGAGATATGTTTATTCATGTTTATTCATCACTCGTTTGTTTCATTAAAATGCAGAAATTTGCTGGGTTTTTTTTTATGATATATACCAGTACAGAGAAAAGCCAGAAGCTTCCAGGGTTTTTATTTTGAACACCTTTTAGCCCTTTTGGTTTTTTTTTAGCTCCAAGGTCGAGGTTATATGCAATATATTAGGAAGGAAAATATAAGGAGATTCCAGGTGATGCTATAAAGTTTCACTTAAGAGCTTCGATGAGTTGGTATTGTGTTATTTGTCTTTGATTTTTTTTGTGGGCGAGTATGTGTATGTACATACGTGTGCGTGTAACACCGAGACAGTACAGGCCACATATTTTGCGGGATTCAGATAGCTTTATGAAGGAAGAACCCTTTTGGTTTTGGGGTCAAAAGATCAAGGTCACTAAGATAGTTTGCAGAAAAAGCTTGGATCTCTACAGACGCCATTTCCTGATTCCTCATGCGAGAGAGCCTCATGGAGTTTGGGATTCAAAAATCACCAAGTGAGATATACACTCATCGTTAAGCCTCTAACTTTCCGTTGGTATGATCTGGTTGTTGGTTGTTTGTGTTACGTCCTGTCATTTTTCATTGGAAATTCAAAATCTGTAAGTTAAAGATGCTAGTATTTTAGCGGTGGTTGACAAATATCCAGGCAAAAGAAAGCTAGGCGACTCCTATACCAAATGTAAGAGAGCACAGTCTGGAAATATTCAGAAACTTTCAAACACTTTCATCTAATACGGTTAGATTCACCAACAGATTCCACGGGTATTTTCTTATCAGGTTTTTTTGTTTTTCACTTTGAATTTGACCGTTGTCTCACACATGATTAAAAACGGTGTGAATGCATGTTTTCTTCATTTATTGCAATGATTTACGGGTGTTTAAATAGTCAGAATCGGGAGCTTTGTCCCAGGGCCCCCACCAAGGCTTTGTCCTGGACTCACCAGGGCCTTAAGGCGGCGCCCATACTTGTACCTTCTGCCCATCAGATCATGCACATCAGTTTCGGCCTAGGTACGCCACTGGTAATTATGAATTGAATAATGTGTAACAGGAAGGAAGAAAATGTAATGGACCAGACTGGGATTCGAACACGGTCAGCCTGAATTCTCTTAGTCAGTTGCTTTACCGGCTGATCGCTACACTCCTCCCTCCTATGACATCTTCGTCGTCGAAGACGCACTATCCAAGTTCTTTTTGCCCTTGGCAGGACTCGCCTGCAATTCCAGGGGTGGTCAACAGTACCAATGTTACAGGAAGGGAGAAAATGCAACGGACCAGACCGGGAATTGATTCCTGGCATCTTTAATCTTTAGTCAGGTGATCTACTAACTGAGCTATCTGGCCACCGGCGATCGAACCCGGCTGTCCGCTACACTCCTAAATGTTGCAAGCAAAATTTAAAAAAAAAGATAGAAAAAAAAAGAAGGCACATTGACGTGTTCTGTAACTACTAGACTAGTAATTCATTATAGCTTGAAAAATACTTGACAATAAGGGGGGGGGGGGGGGGCAAAAACATAGCAATTGGCCCTCCATGCCCCTCCCGGCTCCTACGCCCATATATTTTGAATGCACATGATGTTACCTCAGTCCTATGACACCTGCATCGCCTCCACGTTTTCGTAAGATTTGTAAATTCAGGGTATTCACTTTTCTTGCACAGGTTAGTCAAAATTTTTGGTGGTTAGACTTAATGAAACAAACATGTTAAAGCACGATTAATTATTTTGTAAACGAAGACGTTATAAATTAGCCTTTGAAAATTTAGGAATAGCAGTCTCGCAGCACAAAATGACTCAACATGGTCCAAAACGTCTTATAGGTTTTCTTCTGTTAATATTATATATTTTTTTCTGGACGGCACACCGCGATTCAGTTTGTGTGACTTGTCCATGACCCACACAAACAGTCGGGACATTCGGATCTCCCAGCAGTTCCTTCAATGACTGGTCCAAAGATGATGCTTTAACAGACATCATTTGTTCTTCCTATGGATCCCAATCCCAACCAGCGATAACCTGATGATCCTCAATTTGTTACTTTCCTTGGATTCCAATCCAACCAGCGATAACCTTGTGTCCCAACCAGCGGAGAGTGATGATCCACCAGCGTAAACCTGATCGATCTCAACAGGATAACTGATGATCCCACACCTGGACTAACCTGATGTACACACCAGCGATACCTGAGTGATCCAACCAGCGAATTAGTCCTACGATGTCCCCAACCAGCGTCAACCTGATGATCCCAGAACAGCTAGTCCACAGAAAACCTGATGATCCCCAACCAGCGATCCTGGATGATCCCAACCAGGCAATAATGATGATCCCAACCAGCGATACTGATGATCCCAACCAGCACACCTTATGATCCCACCAGCGATACGCTGATGATCCCAACCAGCGATACCTGATGATCCCAACGGCCAGATAACCTGGATGATCCCAACCAGCGATAACCTGATGATCCCAACCTGCGTAACCTGATGATGCAACCACCGCATAACCTGATTGATTCACACAGCGATAGCTGATGATCCCAACTACCAGCGATATGCTGATGATCCCAACCAGCGATCCTGATGATTCCAAACAGCGATAGCCTGATGATCGCCAAAAGCAGCGATAACACTTGATGATCCCAACCCAGTGATAAGCCGTGTGCATGATCCCAACAGCGATAAACGCCTGATGATCCCCCAAGCGATAACCTATCTAGTCCCAACAGCAGATTAACTGATGACATCCAACCAGCGATAACCTGATGATCCCAACCAGCGATAACCTGATAACAGCGATCCAACAACCAGCGATAGCCTGAGATCCAACCAGCGATAGCCTGATGATCCAACCAGCGATAGCCTGATGATCCCAACCAGCGATAGCCTGGGATGATCCCAACCAGCGATAACCTGATGATCCAACCCGATAGCCTGATGATCCAACAGCGATAACTGATGATCCCAACCAGCGATAGAGCCTGATGATCCAACAAGCGATAGCCTGATGTCCCCAACAGCGATAACCTGATATCCAACAGGAATACACTTGATGATCCCACAGCGTAGCTTGATGTCAACAGCGATACACTGTGATCCAACCAGTGATAACCTGATGATAAACCAGGATACCTGATAGATCCCACAGCGTGCGTTTGATGATCCCAACCAAGTGATGACCTGTATGATCCAACCAGCAGATGACCTGATGATCCCAACCAGCATATAGCCATGATGATTCTCACCACGTTAACTCGATGTTTCCAAACCAGTGCTGATCAGAGAGTTCTGATCACCATGAGATGTTGTGCGAGAGCTATGGCATGCACTGTACCTAGCTAAGAGCAAATATCGGAACCTGTTTGCAAGAACATCAAAGGCATTCTCTATTACTCTTTTGGCCCTCACTAAACAGTAGTTGAAAATTCTAACTTTTGTCATGTCAAGTCTGAAGAAAGACTTCGTGAGCCAGGTTTTCATACCTAATGCGTAGTCTGCTTTGATATACATTGGTTTGTAATCACCAGGAAGGGGGTTGTTCTTAGCATGCCGATTAACAACCTTTCAATGGCCTTTTTCAACTCGCTCTGGTTCCAAATCCGAGAGTCAGAATATCGCCCACCAACATTATCGTATCGGAATTGGCGTCGACAAGGGCCATCTATAGTTGACTTGTAGTAAAGGGATCCGCTTTTCCTGGACACCTTTTGGATATATGTTTTCCGTCTAGAGCCCAACATATGGGAGAACTTTCATTTCACTGTGATCTGTTCAACTAAAGCCTGGAATTGTGTGCAGACAGGAAACCATACATCAAAGTGCGGTAGATGTCCCCCGTAGATAATATCTCATGCTGATGACTTGCCTCAATTCAGGATCGATTAGCCATCTACAGGTGGTGTTTTTCGTAATCCTCGGACCAAAGACATGTAGTTATTGAAAACATATGTAGGTCTACTCTTAGTTCTTAAGTGCATTTGAATTTTCTACAAAGTTAAGCCATGCACGAGGGCCTCATGCTGGCCATGAATGGACTCTCAGAGAAGCCAGTCTCTAGTCCACCATCTCCTATGTCTTCGTTGAGGGGGGAATCGGGGAACATAAGGAGATGGTGGAGGGAAAAGGGAGGGGACATTAGGGGGAGATGGGTGGAGGAAAACGGGAGGAATAGGGGAGGATGGGGGAACGGAAAGAATAGGGAAGGAAGGATGGGTGGGGGAAAGGAGGGACCATTCGGGGAGGAATGGTGGATGGAACGCGAGACATTGGAGATGGGTAGAACGGAGGAACCATAAGGGAGATGTGGAGAACGGCAGAGCAAATAGAATTGGTGGAGAACGGGGAAAGTATAGAGATGGGGGAGGAACGGGGAGGAATAGGGGAGGATGGGAGGAACTGGAAAGATATTAGGGGGGAGGGATGTGGGAGCAACGGAAGAAATAGGAGGATGGCGGAGAACGGGTTCCAATAGGCCTATAATTTGCATAGGAGGAGATGGGTGAGAGGTGAACTAAGTTGCTGACTCTATAGCGAACGATGGGCTTGCTCCTCCGTATAGATGAACCTGGTTGATTGGAGAGTAGAGGATTACAGAGAATTAAGGGATTTGAAAGCAAATTCTAACGAAGAAACGTATTAAGATACTATGGTACCACTCGACCGGATTAGATGAATGACATTACAGAAGAAAATTGCGTAAAGGAACTATATTACAGGAAGGTAAATTTAATTCGGATGATACTAGAATTTAAACAAAGTCGTAGAGATTAATATGAATGGTAAATGTATATTAAGACAAGATAAAGGAGAGTGAATAACTGAAGGTCGGGGATGGAGAGCATGGATTAGCGCGACCTTCACATTCACGGATTGTCGCTGAGGCACGGTGTTGGCGTTAGGACTCATGTTTCTTAGTGGTACCCAGGGGCGTATGAGTGAAAGAACGCAATCTATTTTAAAAGAAGACAATTCATTGGAGTAGATGGAGTGGATAAAGGACCAAAAACAAACAAAAGTCGCAAACTCTTGAAGCATTAAGAGGGGGGGATAATAGAAAGGGGATCGAATGTGGAAAGAAGTAATCCCAGAGCGATCCTGAGCGGATGAAGGTGTGACACATAGGGAGTCGCAGTATTCAAGCTTGTAATCGAAAACAGATAAAGGGTGGCAGAAATGACACATGGCTTTTTAGGGAGAATATCGAGAATTATTGGTGGCAGACGACCAGGGGGGAAGAATTGGGTTATGTAGGAGTCGGTTGTCGAGGAGGACGATCGATGTTGCGACCACCGGTAGGACAGATGGTGGGAGGAACGGGGTGATGGTGAGCAAAGGACGAAATGATTAAGTATTACTCTGGTGATAATTAGGAGTCTATACGGGTAGTTAATTATGCTGAGAGGGTAAGGATAAGGACGGACCAGTACTGATCTTTGGGATGACGGGATCAAAGGTTAGCGTTAGGATACATGAGAGAAGGATTCGACAGAGGGAGGATTAGAGAGATTAGGAATAGTGATTAGGTTTGCAATGAGGGGGAGGAACGGGAGGCAGGAAAGGGACATAGGAGAGGAATGGTGGGAGTAAGGGGAGAGATATGGTGATAACCTGTGGAACCATGGGAGATAACATTGTTAATTCGTAGAAGAAACAGAAACAAACACTAAACTGAAGAAATGGGTCCTATGATGGAAGTAGAAGAATAAGACAGACTTGAGACATAGGTATGAGAGTTTAACAACGCCAATTAAGAAGGGAACGAGAAGGGGATCTTCTCGTACCATGTCCGGAGTGATTGAAACGGAAAAGGGACCAACTGAACTATTTAATAACATGTTTGTATAATGTCTTAGGGCCGGTTGTAGCTACAAGACGGCATATGCGACTATCAGCGCGCATTTGAGGATAGGAAGGAAGCATGCGGTAGAGAGAGAAAACTGGATGAGTTATTAAGTCGTAAAAGAAACAGATGTTACCAATAGCACCTGGTTAGGACAGAGATTAATGGTAATTTAACAGACATCTAGGTGAGTAGCTTACGAGATGTGGAGAATACAGCATAGTTCGTATATCGTTTGCAAGCTTAGGCAACATCGCTACCAGGACTTTTTCAAACGAGTAAACGTCAAGTTTCAGTAGACTTACTTGACGAATAGGAAATTAGATAAGGAGCATCCAGGCGCAGCAAAGGGATGAAACAGTGGATTGAAAGCGAGAGAAAGCCGGTAGAACATCATTGAGTAGGAATAATTTAGGTTAGGCTTGGACAAAAACCTCGCGCAGGATTCAATGTATTGACTCACCGCTGGAATCTGTGTTTGAAACAGTTAATTAAGGAGAGAAAGAGCTGATCGGTGAGCTCTCTGATCCATCTGGGCCAGTTGGCCTGGGTATCTTTAAATTTAGACAGCAGTAAGGAACCTGGTATGAGTGACTCCATTAGGGCGAGACTGTATAGTGAGCCTGCAACTGCACCGCTGAAACATAATGAGAGTATTGAGATAGTGGTTTTCAAATGCGAACAACTGCGAAGAAACCTGGAGATGATTGTTCATCGTTTGTATGACGGAGAGATATTTCGCGCTGCTGTTTTGCAGAGAAAGTACGAATAAGGACCATGTACAGGGCAGGATATTCGACCGCGAGGACATGGCAAGGGTGACCAGTTCCAATTCTTGGACTTTGAATATAATAAAGTTCTGGGCGTTCAATTTAGAGTATCATATTTGAAAACGAGCATATCGGTCGAAGATAAAATCGAAAATTGATATGCTTAGATAGTTATTGAGTTGAAAAAGCACAATGCCTTGGTGCTGCGCATGGGCCTGTGTATTAATAAGAATCTCGCGGAAGGGCAGCGGATGACACTCATTCTCAAGAACAAAAGAAGGGTTTCTTATCCCAGGGGATAGAGAAAGCAGTTATGAACGAGGAGGGCAGGTGGTGGGAGGAGAACTCCTATAGGAATTTGATGGAAATAAGTGGTGAATTTAGTCTGATGATCTGTGTGATTACTAACTCTTGCATGTCAGGTTTATTGGGGACAAGGGCTGAGTTCAGCATCGCTGGGTTGAGAAATATAGGGAGCAACTTTATAGAGCTAATAAAATAATACTTCATTAGCTCTGCTGGCGCGATCGCAGTATCAACAAAGTCAACTCGGCGGCGCCAACAAATATAATCGCACGTTTGGGTTAGGAACTGAAATACTGCGAAGTACAGCCTCATTTGGCGTAAGGACTCTTTAACTGGCAACAGACAATTGGAGGATGTCACGTTAAATGGTCGGGAAGAGTAAACGGTAAGGGCTGGTAACATTTGACGAGGGAAGTGACTTTGTGTATAATTGATCTCCAAGAAGACGAATACGGCACGCACACAAGAACGCAAAAATGTGCAGTCGCAAACCTGGAAGGAAATCGTAAAATTTAATATAGACGAGTAATATTGACTTCCATTTTAAAGAGGGATGTCTATGATAAGAATGACATAAAATAGTCAGGAGAATAGGAGGATGAGACATTAAGGAAGAATTAGTAGGATTGGGTTTTGTCGATGGACCCGGTCAGGACATAAAGAAGAAATTATTTCGACTTCATGGGTTTTGATTAGAGACGTCACCATATTGCCGTGGAAGGGAGGCGTGCAAAACATTTATAAAGGGCTATGCTAAAGAAACATACTGGCCGGTGGCTGTATGGTTAGCAGTGAGGTTCTGTTTGGAGCCACATGGCTATGTGCGCGAGCGAGCGCGTGCGCATTTTTGAAGATATTTAAGCTCATATATTGCGAAAAGACTAGGACTGGTGCACGGTTCGAAGATGCCGAGCCTTTAAGAGGGAAAAAACAGGAAGCAGGAACTCACATAAGGTCTAAGCATGGGTGGAAAGTATTGATATACTCGCGAGACGAGCGTTAGTATTTGAAGCGGTGCCGGATGATGGTTGCTGGGACACGGGACTCGAAACAGCACGAAACAAGCGCTCCCCGAAATTCTACAAGGGGCGAGAGATGGTGGGAGGGAAACGGAGCAGAATCTACTAAGCGAGCCAGCGCGAGCGAATGGGCGGGAGATGTAAGAAGTCACGTATGAAGAGACAGGAAACATAGAGGGAATTAGGATGGGGCTGATGAACGAATAAAGGGTGGAATGGGACATATTAGAGGAGGAAATGACATTAAGATATTGGTATGAGATGGTGGGAGAAACGGGAGGGGAAACAAGTAGGAGAAGGGTATAATATTAGATTGCAGAGTGGAGATCATCAAGAGCACAAATTAGTATTCGATTGGTGGGACGAAACGGGGCGGAGTGAACAATAAGAAGAGAAAAGATATTGTCTGGTTGAAGTGTTGAAGATTGGTTAGAGACTCACTAGCAAATATTGAGAACTTAATTCCAGCGAGGAGGTTACTGAAGAAATGAGTAATGCCGAAGGCCCGAGTTTGAAGGTAGATGGTGTGGGGAGGAGATTTGTGAAATTCAGAGACGTTTTGAGGGATATGGTCCCATATAGCTTTCCTGAGGCAGAATGGTCTGGAGGCGTGAAGAGATAGACCGAACGGACTAGAGTGAAGATGAATGGATGGGCGAAATCGTGGCGAGGAACCCTTACAGAAGGGAGTTATTCGTGGTGTAAGCAAATCTGCCATTTGTTAGCGAGGTCTTAATGAAATGGGAGGCACGGGAGAACCCAATTGAGAGAAAAAAAAGAACATTGGTTGGAAGGAACTCGAGGTCAATCATTAAAGGTTCGTATAGGTGATACGAGGGGTAATGGAATCAGGAATTTTGTTGAGTATTCTTCGCAGTGTTTCGTACGAGAAAGATTGGGAGAGAACGTAGGAGGAAAGATGGAGAGTCGGATTATTAAGATGGATGGCGAAACGAAGCAAATACATAGTACAGAAATAGTAGTAGAAGAAGACTATGCTAGATGGTCGAGACTAGGAGGAACGGGTTTTAATTGGTGAGAGCTTATGAGACGATTTAGGGTTACTGTTTTCATAAAGGTGGTGGCCGCTCTCTGATAAGCCACCTAGGCTTCGAAGGCCCAATCGGGTGCGACTATGGGAGGAAATTGTAGCACTTCTACGTTAACCAATTAGCTAAAAAGACGGATAAATATTCACTAAGTATATCATTCGCAGACTAATGAAATAGCAAATAAAGCTGTCATGTTAAGGGTATCATGACTAAAACATAATTGGTTAAAACCATATGTTTTCATTCTCCACTAAATCATTAAGCTTACCTGTTGTGTTACTCATTGAGGTGCCAGTTGAGGGATTTTACTTGGTACGGAGTTTAGAGAGATAAGAACGATAACAAGGAGAGACACTTTGAGCTTTAAGACCGAGTGATCATTGTTACACATACGAGACTCCTCTCGGAACGGTGGGCTCAGGAAGTTTGTCAACTCATGTGATGATTACGGAAAATGTCTGTTAGTCTCTATTGAAGAAACGGGGATCATAAACATATCTATCAACCTTGTAGCTCTCGACTTGCCTCGATTCTAAAATCGAGATTTCTCGACTAGTACCTAGTCGAATCACTTCCGCTCACTTCAATAGAATCAATGATGTTTCGCAGTATGCTGCGCGCAGCTTTTATTATCTAGTGAAGAAAGGGAAACACAGAGAAAATTTATGACGAGGCGAAAATTTTTATCACACCAGTTGTGCAATGGAAAGAAGTATGTTTACTTTTCATCTGGCTTCCTTTTCAAATTTGTCTCGAGGCCCTAATGAACCTGTTGGGCTAGTAAGAAAAAGGAAAGGATAAAACAAAATAAATCCAGATCCTTATATGATATCAAAATGATTTTCACCTGAAGATAGAGTAAGGCTTTCACGTAGGGAAAAAGGACGAAGATTTGCACCATTCCTTAAACTCACTTAATCAATACTGATAGCAGCTGCAGAGCTTATCTCGGGGAATGTTCCCATGAAATCTTCCTCTATTATCGGGGAAGGACCAATTTACCTCTACATGACCAGCCCGGACGGAGGTAGACAACGTGGTGCGTAGAGAGGAACGATCTCATATATCTGGAGATCTCTTACGGATATAAGTATTCTGAAGAGGCTGAACCAGAGCAGAGAGTGTTTGGTTAGAAATTATGAATAGAACATGGTGGCTTTAGGCAAAGTTTTGTAGACTACATAATTAATTCATGGCTATCTAAGTTCGTGCGGCACATATGGAAGTATAAAATAGCGCTCTCTTTCCCCCTTGCCCCTGGTGATTACCCAAAAGGTCCCTCAAAGGCAGGATACTAATTACATTAAAGAAACAAAAAACGAAACATGGCACGAAGGACTTGAAACGGGTTGACTGGCAAATTAAGTGATTCAGTTGAAAATTTATCGTGAGGACGCGATAGACGAAAAGTCCTATTATAGGCATCAAGAGGGAGCATTCGGGCGGAGGCTATTTACAGTTGCAATTAAGTTGTTGTGATGAGCAAATTCCTTTCACAAACTTTAACCTTCCTCTTTTATTTGAGTAGTACGAGCACAGTGAGAATGAATAGAAACGTAAATAGAAGTAACAATAGCGTGACCACACTCTTATTGCCCATTCGGGATGATTTCAATGATGCCCAAAAGCATCAATGGTCTTTTCTGCACACACGGTGAATGAACTTTGCACCTCAGTCAGTTCCTCTGTATCAAAACTTGTTTCTAGGCCCAATTCTATGTTTCATAATTGCCCTACTATGAGCTATTTCTCGAGGCAGATCAAGAAATATACCAACATTCTTCCCTAGGTTTTGATTCAGCGGATATTTACCTCAGCCTTCGGTGGTAGATTGCGCGGATTGCCCCCCCTATAATTGTTCCTGAGTTATCGAGATCGTGGCTCACCAAATTTCTACTATCCTCTTAAGGTGCGAGGATCAAATACAAAGGTTCAATAGCAAAGTCTGCGTGATATGGGTTGCTTCGGCACTTTATGTAGCAGATAAAATCTGTCGCCCTGCGTTGTTTCGAAGACCGAAAGTGCCTACAATCAGGGAGATTATCGACTACTCATGGAGAGAAGATCATTCAAGCTGGTCATGTGTATACGATAAGACTGTGATTGAGAAAATATCAACATAATTTCCAGCGAATTTATTTATAAGCAACTATGTAGAAGTAATGGATGCGGAATCATCCAAGAAAACGGCTAACGTTAGGTAAGGATTTCGGGGACGGATTTTTATTCATTCAGTTAAATTAATTCCCGGTCTGTCGCAACCCTTAATTTTATCACAGCTGTATTATGAATCCTATAGCAAATCTTGCTCAGAGAAGATACTCTGTTACTATTGCACATCAGCGGTATAATCGAGGAGCCATCGATAAAATGAGGTGAATTCAAATATCGTCAGTCAAGAGTCTAGTATCACATCTCGTCCTGGTATTGGGGTTTGGTTGTTGTTCAATTCATGTGGCAAGGAAATTATGTTGCTGAGGGTTCGACTTGAATTTGGAGAGAGCTACAATGATCGGACTGGGCGTTGTGTACGAGGATTATCAATCCCACGTGTGAAATGGCGAGGAGGTGGAATCAATCCCTACCACATGTTTCCGTGAACCATCAGCACCAATATATGCAGCTTGCTTCCGGGTTGTCTAGACCAGCAATTACGGTTTCTTCACAATGAACAAAAAATGGAAATGTTGAAAAACTTTGAAGTGAAGGGAAAAACTGTGGTTAAGTCTTAGAAACGAGTTCACATGATGACGATAGTTGCAGAAGAGTTATTACGAAGAACGATGCTCTCCGGAGGTGAAAGAGCATATCAGGCTTACATAATACGACCTCGGACTGTTGGTAAGATCTATTGCGAGTGTTCCGGACTAGAGTTATTAAGTCAAATACAGAAGGGCTGTATCACGGAATCATTGGCTCAGAGGTATATACGGGAGGAAAACATGTCACATTATTTATGACTTTTATCGACCAATTGAATGGGGTATAGAGGCGGAACGACATCACAGATCAAGGCTTATCGCGTGGTCATGTGTGCGAATTATTTACGTAGGTTATACAGATGAGATCCGAGAGCACTAGCGTATTTTGCTTGTGTTCTTGATCAAGAGAAGTTTACTATCGGCTGGATGGGATACTTACACATTCCTACATGTGAACTGACTGCTGCACCTAATGGTTGTGAAGAGGCGGATTTCGGAATCATTCAATGTTAAGCTCTATCGCCGTGGTCGGATTAGGGGCACCGCCAAGAGAAATTTCGAGTGATATGTGATAAATTTGAATAACAGGGTCTATCGCTGGGATTATGGGAAACAAGTCCCCGTCTTGTCAGGCTCTTCTTGAACATTTGTGTCGGTGCAGGGTATATTGGCCAGAGAAAGACCAAGAGAGCATTAGGGTTTGCAACAAATTTCCACATGTCCTGAATACAGGCATGTCTGCCAATTCCAGAAAGTGGGGGTAGGATTTTATTAATACACTGGTACTTAAGAGTGCGATTGAGTCTTGGGGATTTATCCACTATTATAATTTCCGCCTGGACTCAGCTAAAGGTGTACATTGAACTACTCTACTTTCTTCCTTCTATGGTTCCGTATTTGGATTATGTCTTGTTGATGAGGGACCAATTTGACACATAAGCCCTAAAGCCTCTTTGATTCACCCAACCCAGCAAACGTAGTGTAAATCAACTCTCCTCGATGATATCCCGAAAAAACCACGCACTTACCAGAAATAATCTCTGAGCTCTCTCTCTTCCGGTCCAGCTACACACCAGAGAGCTCTAGGAGGAAAACACTGGTATCTCAGAATTCCCCATTAACCTCAGTTCAGAAAAGTAAAAAAAATCTACTTTTAGTGATTATTTCTTCCAAACCAAACCGAAAGCCCCTTGATTTTCGGGTAGATATGGTACCCCTAATTACCACCGCACGGATACGACCTAGATTTGATTTTCTTCAAAAATCATCAAGCGATATAGGATGCAAAATCGCGAAGTTCCTATAGTACCACACAGCGACTAGAAGACATTGAATATCGCTCCAAAAAGATAAACCCAGCCTGTTAATTACCCTGAATGTAGTATTCCCGAGGAACAGCCGATTTATAGGGAGGCAGAGGATCTACTGCATTCTACGGACAAGGCAAAGCGGATTATAACCTTTGATGATCATGATCACAAATCGATAAGGGTGCACATCTGATTGTCTATCCTCTAAACGCAGCGGGCGAGGATCAGAAGAGGGAACCTAAATTTTTATTTCCCCCCAAAAAGAGCCACACATGGAGTATCAAAATGAATGAAAAATGCTTGATGAGTGGCCCCGAAATATCTCGAGGTTATGTAAACCTAGGTGAATGTCCCAAACAACCCAAAGCCAGGAAAATAGAGCTTCTTATGACTATGCCCAAACTCGAGTCGATGAAGCTCGGAGAGACTGGCTGCACATGAATCCCCCAACGATTCTAAAAAAAAACTGAATGGATCCCCAATCCCAGAGTGAAGTAATCCTTTCCTGATGAGGTTTTTCGCAAGCAAGCCGATAACGTCTGGATGATCCCAAACCCAGTTACTAGGTCGAACCTGAGCTCGACCATCGTCAAACTAGCGATTACAGCCATGATGTATTCCGCAGAAAAACAGACCGGTAGAGAACCTATCAATAGACTCTCTCCAAACCCACAGCCCGGTAACCTGATGCATCCCATAACCCTAGTTAGAAGCTAACCTGGATTTAGTGCCAAACAAGGAAAGAGCTATCATTTGAGGTGTAGAATCACTCGGGTGTTACTTGTGATCACACTCAAAGTAGTCAGATAGTTTCTGGAAAAAGTTTTATAGCTGAAAAAGAAACTTTCAGAAAAAGATATCCAAACTTAACATGCAAAATTCATACAGCAAAGAAAACTTGGAAGGGTATTTTTATCGGGAGTGCATATAAAAAATAAACTATCCTGAGCTAGCAAGAAATCTCTTTGCTGGCGGTGGAGGATTGTCCTTGCACACCAGACGGGTATAATATGCTTGTATGGTGTCAACGAAACAAGTGTTGATCACAGTTCAGAATCGAAACAGGCGGAAATCGTTATCAAAATCACAGGATCGGTTGAAGATTCTGCAATAGAAAAAAGGGAATCTTAACTACAAGTATACCAATGTGTTTACTCTTGCGCAGGCGGAAATTAAATGGACGATTATAGGGTTGATGTTTGGGCTGGAGTCATTCCATTGGATGTTATTTTTAGTTAGGGGATTTCGCCTGTTTGTCTTGCGCATCTGGACTTGCTCAGAATTTATGATGGTAACATTTATTGTGATAAAATCACGAGCCCTCAGTTGCGAATCGAACGCCGTAGCCATTGAGATATTGAAACTGGTCACGACTGTTTTTCACGAATTTATAGTGTTACCTATATACTGTGACAAGAATAGCACCAAACTGTCACCAATACAATAACAGGCTTCTACTATAGTATATAATTACTACGTATATGTGTCATGCCCAAGAGGTATACATCTCAACATAATCCAACATTAATAATCAACAACTGAAGCACTTTAAAAATGGGTGGATATTGATATGACACAGAACGCCAGGGCAGAGGTTGAGGGGATCGGAGACATAGGAGATGGTGGAGAAAGGAGAACGAAGGTCCATTACTTCATGATTGCCATGGTGGCTCTCAGTCGTGCTTGTGGCTCCGTGCCTGTGCGTGAACTTTTCCAAATTTTCCGACTTTTTCATCCGACCATGGAACGGAAATTCAACGCCAACGTGGTAAGAGTTGCATCTTGGGTGAAAGGGGATCAAGTTTGTGTCAATAGGCAAGGACCAGGCCCATCAAAGGGGAGATATGTCACGAAAAGCGCAAAATTGGGTGCGTGTCTAGTGTTCTAAAATTTCTTCTCTAGAAATGGGGAGCCAGGAAAGCTGAAATTTTATGGAAGCTTCTGAGATAGAGCGGATTTAAGTTTATTCAAGAATCATGAACACGGGTACGATGGGGCGAAGATAGGGGATTCAAAGTTTACATTATGATTATAAGGGGAATCTTTAATAATTTCTTCTCAGAGAACCACATTGCAGGATAACGGAAATTTATATGGGAAGCTGTCTGATATGGAGGAGATTCAAGTTTGTTCAAATATACCCGGGGGTTAAGATGGGGGCCTACAATAGGGATCAATTTTACATATGATATATAGGAAAATCTTTAAAAATTTTTCTAAAACACTGGGCCAGAAAAGCTGAATTATAGGAAGCTTTCCTGATATAAGAATATCACAGTTTGTATCAAATCATGCACACCGGGGTCGAATGGGCCCAATAGGACAAATGTTTGACTATCATTTATGAGGAAAAATCTTTACAATTTTTTCTCAAGAACCACTGGGCCAGAAGCTGAATTTATATGGAGAGCTTCACCTGATATAGAATAATAAGTTTTTCAAATCATGACACGGGGTGATTGGGGCACATAGTGGATCAAAAGTTATTTACATATTGATTTATAGCAAATCTTTAAAAATCTTCATCTCAAGATAACACGGGCCAGGAAAAGATGCAAATTTATTGGAAAGATTCCTGCATACTAGAATGATTTCAATTTGGTCATCAATACCCACGGGTACGATGGGGCCAAATCAGGGATAAAGTTTACAACATGATTATAATAGGGGAAAATACCTTTGAAAATCTTCTTCGCAAAGAACCACTGGCAGGAGAAGCTGAAATTTAATGGAAGCTACCTGATGATGAATAGATTTCAAGTTTGTTCAAATCAATGACCCCGCGGTACGATGGCGCCATAGGACATCAAAAGTGTTTACATATAATTATAGGGAAAATCTTTAAAAATCATTCTCTCAAGAACCGCGTGCCAGAACAATCTGAAATTTATATGGACAGTCCTCCTGTTATAGAGGAGATTCAAGTTTGTTCAAATCAATGGACCCTGGCGACGGGGTAGGATGGCCACAAGGAGGGGATCAAAGGTTACATATGATTTATAGGAAAACTTTAAAAATTCTTTCTAAGAACCGCTGGACAGGAGAAACTGAAATCCTATGATGAAAACTCCTAGATAAGGAGCGAGTTCTTAAGTTTGGTTCAAGTAGTCATTGACCCCCGGGGTAAATGGGCCAGCAATAGGAGATCGAAAGTTTGAAACGATGGGATTAAAGAAGGGAAAATCTTTAAAAAATCTTCTCAAGACACACTGAGCACAGGAAATTCATCTATTGGAAACTTCACTGATAATAGAGAGATTGAAGTTTTTCAAACTCATGAACGGGTAACGACTGGGCCCCAATAGGGGCAAAGTTTACAATGATGATATAAGGGAAAACTTTAAAAATCATATTCTTCTCAGAGACACTGGGCCAGGAAAGCTGAAATACTGTAGTATGGAAGCTTCCTAATTCAGAGGAGATTCAGTTTGTTCAATATGACCCCGGGGGTAAGTGGCCGCATAATAGGGATCAAAGTTTTACTATATGATATTAGAAATATTATCTTTTAACAATCTTCTTCTCAAGAACCACTGCGGCCAGGATAAGCTAAATTTTTTATTGAATATGTTCCGTGTGTTACAGAGAATTCAAGGTTTGTTTCAAATCATGACCTCGTGCGGGTGGTATATGAGACCCCATAGGGGATCACAATTTATCAGCAGATATAAGGACATTCTTTAAAAATCATTTTCATTGACGCAGATAGTGAGATTTCCTTGAAACTTCCGATATGAGTAATTTAAGGTTGGTTCAGATAAATGGCCTCTCACGACCACGATTAGGCTAAATTAGCACACATGGACATGTCTAACAACTAGCTTTCAGTGAAGCAAGCTGTGCCGCGTGTTAGAGCGTATTTGGGCCCTTGGCGCTCTGATTTGTTATATTTTGCATTCTTTTATTTTATATTGTTTCGGTTAGACGATACTATGGGTTAATATAAGTGATCCCTTCATACCACATGTACGATAGGTTTATTAGGCTCACCTTGGAACAGAAGGTTCAATGGAGCTATTTGATCGATCTTTTGTCCGTGCTCCGTCCGTCTGTCTGTTATACTTTCACATTTTGCACTTTCTTTCAAGAACGCTGAGGCCAAATTCAACCAACTTGTGTACCATCATCGTTGGTAAAGGGCTTCAAGTTTCATGTTCATTTGATTAACTGACCAGGCCTTCTATCTAATTGGGGATAATCATTAAAATAGCAAAATAGGTGGTGGTATGTCATTATAAATTCTTCTTCATCAATTAATCCACCTGTGGCCGAGAGAAAGCCATGGAAATTTGATAATGGAACTTCCTGATAAGTGGAGGATTCAAGTTTGTATCAATCTATGACTCCCCTGGGTTGTACGATCGGGAGCACTGACGGTCACAATTGCATGTGTTAAGAGGGAAAAATCTTAAAAATCTTCTCAAAGAGCCACTGGACAGAATGCTGAATTTATATGGAAGCTGCTCTATATAGAAATATATTCAAGTTTGTTCAAATCATTGACCCTGGGTACGATGGCGCGACAAATAGGGATAAAGTTTTACATATGAGTTTATATAGGTGGAAAATTTTAAAAATCTGCTATTCTCAAGAACTGGCCAGAAGATGAAATATTATATGGAATCCTATATTAAATAATTAAGTTGTGTTCAATCATGACCCCCGAGGGGTACGATGTAGGGACAATGAAGGAGATCAGAAGTATTACAAATGCATATTAGGGAAAAGTCTTTAAAATCCTCCTTCTCAAGAACACTGGCCATGGAAAGCTGACATTTATATGAAGCTTCCTATATAGCAATAGATTCAAGTTTGTTAAACTTCACCTCCCGGGTAGATGGCCACGAATCATTAAGGAATCAAATCTTACATTATGATTATATAGGAGACGATCTTTAAATCTTCTTTCTTCGAAGACAGCCTGGCCAGGAAAACTGATAATTTAATGGAATGATCTGATAATTGAGGAAGTTAAGTTTGTTCATCAGACCCTGGTACGATGCCCAATAGGGGATCAAAGTTTACATATGATTATTAGGGAAATCTTTGAAAATTTCTTCTCAAACCTGGGCAGGCCAAAACTAAATTTATATA